>CM040435.1:24675602-24963345 GCA_022702705.1 Papilionanthe hookeriana x Papilionanthe teres | reverse complement strand
CTCCGAGCCAAGGTACGAGCTCATCCTCCTTCCCGAGCTTCCGGCAGATTCTCCATTTCGATTCGCCTAGGCTTCAATGCATGTTTAGCCGTATGGATGTGTTCGTCTCTTCAAGATTGAATCCACAGAGCATACAAGAACACGAAAATCCGTCGAGGAATCGAGTCGAAGTTCTGTGGTTTGGGGCGTTGGACGCCGGATCGCGCCCCGTAGACGATGAACTCGTGGACGCGATCGCGATGCGCGCCGCGCATTCGGATGGACGGCGCGGACTGCGCTCGGCCGGGACAGACTGTGCGACGACGGGAACCGCGGGGCCCGGCCGGGCACGTAGCTCGGGGCGGGCGCGTCGACCGCGGATGCGCGCCGCGCGCGGTCGCTGTCGAGCCGCCGAGAGGCTCGAGCCGGCCGCCGACGTGATAAGTAGGAAAATTAGGGTATTTTCCTCGATTTATTTAATTCGCTAAACTTCGGAAAAAATCCATATCTTTCGTGTAGAAAAATCACAAAAAATAAAATATAAAAATACCCTCTCGCTTCAGTTGAATGTAGGAGAATAATGTGGAAAAGGAAATCATTTAAATTTCATCAAGTATTTTATTTTTTATGATTTGTTCATTGCTCCGCATTGCATTTAATTCTCCATGCATGTCATACAATTCACCGCTTTCGGCATGTGACACATGGGGAGCTTTCAAGCCTCTCCGAACTCGGGAACATTCCCCCGACTCTTCCTGCGGTCGAGGGCCATCTCCGTGAGAAGTTTATTGATTTCTCAAATGGCGTGCGGCTCGTTTTCGAGTATTTTAATTCCAAAAATTAGCATGTCGTGAAACAAATTCTGTAGGAATGCCTTGGGTGACGTTCCTTGGCGACCGCAGAATCCCCAAAGAAAATGTCAGACTTCGAGTTAATTCACTCCATCAACCCTAATCGGGCTTAAAACACCCAAAATAACAGTCTCCTAATTGACTAGTAGCTAACTGTGACATCAAATTGACTTGAAATCATTTCTCCACCGACCTTTTAGGATCAGAGGAATCCACCACAAAAGCTCGAGGTCAATCGGACTCCGGTTAGCCCCACTAATCACGTCGATTGTGCTCACTTAAGCATTTTAAACTTTAAAAAAATTCATAACTTTCAAAATACCTTTCAAAAATTCACCAAATCGTATTTTGGAGCCTCTCTGATAATTAGGAACCTAAGAAAATTAAAATTTCAATTTTCTAAAAAGTTGATTTTTAATAATATTTTAATATTTTTAATAATTAAAAAATAATAAAATCATTAAAAATAATAAAATTCACCAAAATGTCACATTTTGAATTTTAATCTACCTAGGAACAAATCCTACATTTTTCTCTTGTAATCTATTTAGTGAGATATTGAATTTTAAAGCCTCAAGGTAATTTTAAAATTTAAAAATGTATTTTCTAGCATTTTCACTAAAATAATTATAATAAATCATAGAAAAATCAGAAAATTGCAAAATTTGATTCTCTGGTTTCCTTGATATCAGAGAGATTTTTGAAAAATATAAAATCCATTTTTCAACATTTATTTTATTTTTAAATTAATTAACACTCCAAAACTCAAAATAATTATAATAAAAATAATATAATTCAAAAAATCACCAAAATTGGTCCAAGTGCTTCTCTGGTCATTAGGAAATGTCCCCTAATTTTCTTAAGGACAGAAACTTTCCCTTGGTCATGTTATCAAATTTTCCTTGAAAATCTCTATTTTCCACCAAAAATAATTATATAAATAAATTAAATACAGAAAAATCACATTTTTCTCCTCTCATGTCTTTATCGACATATGAGTGAAGTCACATAAAAATTTCCAAGTTCATTTGAGTTCAATTTAGTGAGTTATGAAATTATTAAGCTTAAAGGGTAAAGTGGTAATTAAAATCTTTAATTCTTAATTAAAACTTTAGGTTTAACAAAAATTTAACAAGTAAAATATTTGATCTTAATCTGATCTTGGATGATTGAAATTTAAATAATTAAAGGGTAGAAACCCATTAAATAATTTTAAAAATGATTAAACCTTAATTAAATAATTGGATTAAATTTGGAAGAATAATAAAATCGGAATTATTAAAATAAGGGATATTTATTAGGAAGAGGTTTATTCTTTAATTTAAAAATCCCTAAATTAATCATCTCATTAATATTCAACTCTTAATTAAAATGATTAAATTCAAATTTAAAATGTTAAAAGACTTAATTAAATTATTAAACTCTTTCGAAATTTCAATTAAAATTAAAAATAAAGTAAATTAAAGATAAATTAAATTAAGATTAAATTAAAATTTAATAATTAAATTAAATTAAATTAAACAATTAAATTAAATTAAATTAAACAATTAAATTAAATTGAATTAACACAATTAAATTAAATTAAATTAAATAATTAAAATTAAATTAAATTAAATTAAATTAAATAATTAAATTAAATTCAAATCAAATCAAATTAATTAAACATCAAATCAAATTAAATTAAATTCAAACTCAAATATAAAGCAAATTCTGAACACTATTCCAAATTTTAAACCCTTTAACTTAAATCAAATCATTTGCATACTAATTTACCCTCGAAAGCTTTCGATTATTATAACTCCTAAATGGCACATCAAACGTAGTTGTTACTTCACTCTATATGGAGTATCCAAAATGTCCTAGTTCACTGAAAGCAAGTTAACAAGACTTGAAAACTTCTGGACGATCGATTCATCTATTTATAATTAAATTCGCTCGGATCTCAAACTAATCCTAGAAATATCAAAAGATAAGTTTAAGATTCTTCTTAAGCACTTCCTCAATATGATAAAATGATATTTATAAGAACAATCGAATTTGATTATTCTTCGATGAAGAAAATCGTCCTTAAAACCAAAACACAGTGAACCTAGACGGCCATAGGAGTTGACTAAATATGCGATTAGTAGAATCTTGGTATAAACCATAACCTTTCCCTTAAATCTTTTACCTAAAATGAACTGGCTAAACATGCTAATCGTGTTTTAAGTGCAAATTGGGATGACTGGAAGACCCTCCGGTGCGCGCTTATTTTATCACAATTTACTTGCTTGCAATTTACTTTCTTGCAATTTACTTTATTGCAAATGCACTTTACTTTTCTCGTACTGATAAACAACTGCCAGATGAAAACCCACACCTTTTAGGATAAATTTCCTAAAACCGAAACCAAAACTAAGTTAAAAAGTCATCAGCAAGATAAAATTCACCTCACAACATTTCAAAATATAAAACAACTCAAAATTTAATCTCAAATGTAACACAAACTACAATTACAACTAAATTAAAGCGTCCTCATTGGACGATCGTAGAATACTCGATGATGCAACCTCACGTGCCGTTTAACGGGATTTCCCACGGTCTAAATGAAAGTGTGGAACTCATTCATATGAAGCTGTTAGCAATTATCACTTGGATCTGTGAATCCGTTAGAAATAATGAAGGCCGATGATGGAACTGCCGGATCTTAACCTACATGCATATAATCAACTTCAAGATTTGTCTTAAATGAAAACATAAAACAGCCCGGAAATTAAGATTTTCTCTCAAACCAAAACACTTTTCTCAACTCCTGATCGATGATTTCTAAAACTAAACCTCTCGCATACAACGGGAGAGCTCCTGAGAACATGTCAAAAGAGACACCACCATCGTCATCAAAGAAAAACTCCGAGTCTACTGCAAGAGAAACTTTCCTAGAATTAAAACAACCAAGCCGCATAGTGACTTCGAGGTGGCTCGCCTAAGGCAGCAACAGCAACTTTCAACTCTTCGTTAGGCATTTCCGCATCGCAAATTAAGCCCGAACCTGGTCTTCAGGATTCCGAGGCAGTCGTCCGATACGACAATAAACCCTCACATCTTTCTGTGCTATCTCGTTTGATTTTATCATACAAATATAAGCCCCAATTTAATTGAAACTCTGGCAAGATTGAAATATCAAATAAACATTAGGACTTCCTTCAATCTTGGAGACAAACAACAGGATAGTCCGGAAAATTATCGTAGTTCACGAATCAAGCTGATTTCTCCTACTCCCTCTTCCTTTCGATTCACAAAACAAAAATGTTCCAAAATTCGATCCATCTCCCTTTCGAAATTCCAAAATTGAATCTTTGAAAACCTTAAACTCTCAAATTCCCGAGCGCACCATTGATTATTAATCGTAGAGTTTTCTTAGGTGATTCCGTCACTTACGTATGTAATTAACTTATGGGGGTCTGCTCTTATTAGGAATTTTAAAGAACCTGTGTAATATAAACCCCCGTTTCAGATGCTTTCATATCAAGCTAGGGGAATTTGTCGGCTTATAAAATCGGTTCGCAAAACCAAACGGATGCATCACAAAACTTCTAGGTTTATTTGGATCGAGCCCCCACCATCGGCAAAGCAGTCTATCATCCCAGGGATAGTATATAACGGCTCATGTGGTGCTGCGCTTCGTTTATATAAACTATTCGGGGGATGCGAGATCGGTATTAATCTCATATCTTTAAAACTTTCAAATTTAAAAATTATTTTCAAAATCAAATACTACTTTTCAAATTATTTATTTTAATTAAATTAAAAACTCGGCCGACGTACTTCGTTAGGCGACCCCCTTCAAAATAAAAACACGACCTAAAAATAAAAAAAAAAATAAGCCGCATGCAGATTTCTGGCGGACTCCGCCGGGGAGAATTCCTCTCTCCACTATAATCAAATAACTCCGTTTTCAAAATCGTAGTGTATCCATGTCCCTAATGGATCAAACTACCCGTCTTTCCGCTGGAATACTATGTTCATTTCATATCCTGAACAAGTAGCACTCAACATTCTCTCTGATTTGGGAGCCACCGTTTAAACACCCCTAAACAAAGTAGTGTTCCGAAGAGTCCCTTGGCCTCATTTCATGCTGGTGGACCCCTCAATCAGTGTTAGTTTAGTGAGTGATCCTTCGAGGCCTGGGAAGTCTTTCTCTTAAGACTTTCTTTCCTTTTCCGAATCAGATTCCTTTTACCTTCTACACCTTTCGAACATTCCGCCTAAAATAAACAAACCCTCTGGGTTAGCTGATTCTTTTGACAAATAATTCCTTCTTTATGTCACATGAACAAAGAATGCGTTCTGACTCTTTTCAATTCCTTTTCGTCCTAAAGAAAAGAAGCATAACTTCGGACCGACAACCAGTACCCATCTTGAAATGGAAGCCCCGAAACCCATTTTCTCCTTCACCAACCCGGACCTGACTTCGCCGTCTATAAGGATGAACCGCCCGACAATGGGCCATCCGATTTGGACGTGGATTCGAAAACACGAACGTCAAAGTCACCGACGTCTCCCTCTTCGCACTCGACGAACAAGGTATCCGAAGCCGAGGAATCACCGTCGAGTTCAACCTCAGTCGACCCAAGAGTTTCTCCCCGCAAAGGGTCCCGACTGTGGAGGAGTACCGCCGTCCCGCAGGAGGACTGCTCTCACTACCCCCATCGGTCTAGTTGTTTCGCACCTACCCCGACTTCGCCAAATCAAAGGGGAAAGGAATCCGTAACTATGATAAACTCCGTTACCGTGGAGGGTTGATCTTCCTTTCCGTAAGACTCTCTCGTTTTTCGAAATCCGGGTCCAGCTTCGAAGATTCCTTCGCCGACAAAGACCCAAAGAAGAAGCAGAAGAAGGATCGCTGTGGAAGCCGTAGCCGCTCGAGGTCGCCTTCCCCGAGGAAATTCGCAGTTGCCGTAATATACACCGTTACTCGTAATATACACCACTCGCCCGACTACATACCACTTTTCGGGAGGAAGCAAAAATTCCATCCCCTCCGCCGCCGCAGGATGACAGAGAATGTTCGAAAGATTGCCGCCACATTACCACAAACTTCAGCATACTACAACGATAGCCGCAAGAAAAGAATCAGTAACTACGCCGTTTCGCTTCGATCGCAAACTTCGGTGGTAGCCAGCGAAGAAGGAAATCTGCCCCGGTACGGAAGTTCTACGAAGGATAGGGCGGAAGGCACAAATCCCATCTGGTCTTGCAGAAATGAACCTTCTTTTTTTTTTTTCGGGGGGGGGGGCCGTCACAGATAGTAGTGCCAAGCAAGAAAAATGAAGGCTAGCCCGCCCTGTCGTAGGATCGTAGTTGCTGACATCAGTGGAGGACACCACCTTCACAAAGATTTGGCTTCTAGAGCGAGACTATCTCGTCGATAGACGCTTCATGCCGCTTCAAGGATGGTGTGAGCGCTCCCACTACTGCGGCGCTGGAGACCGGCACTAAAGAAACACCTGGAAAGAAAGGTGTCTCAGCCGTGAGGCCGAACTCGGGCCAGTGCGGCGACCGCGATGAAGGGGACTCGGTGAAAAAGGTCCACGCAACCATCGGCGTAATGACAACCACAAAGATACATGCGCAAGCTCCGCGCTAGAAGATGCCGCGAAAAGCTGAGAACTCGACATCTCGACTCGGTCGGCAAAAGAAAGAGAAGAAAGTTCGGAGACGAGATCGACCCATCGGAATTCATGGACAACGAATATGTAAATCCAACATGAAGCCGAGGAGACGAGCTTCACTTTCATCTTCTCAAGGTGCTCCCTGCTACATCGCGTAAAGAGAGGAGCCGGAACCGATGAAGAGACAAGCCTTCAGGAAAAGGACGACACGATCGCTCAAACGGCGGGAGAGGATGGAAGAGATGGCCGTAGCCTTCCAGCCACTCTCCAAAAGTCAAGTACAACCACATAGTAGAGACACCCCAGAAGTCATTCACATCGTAGACGGAGGAAAGCGAGATTGCATCCGTCACCTGGGGACGACCTCAAATGGAAAAGGATACAACACAAAGTATGATCCCCGAAACAGGATACTCAAGAACTCGGCAGAACAACGAGGTGCGAGAAGCCCTCAGCACAATCGAAGAACTGGACATCTATCTCGGACGGTAGCATCTCACCCGAAGAATTCCGACGCCGTCCAATACCCAAAGCGGCTTCGTACCACCTCCTCGTTTTGGCACCTTCGACGGAACCGGGAACCCCGCACAAGATGTCAGCACACTTTCGTGCCGCTTGTTGACAGAGCTGCCGGCGGGGCTGCGATGCGCTACTCTTTCCGACAAGCTTCGCTAGCGGGGCCGTCCGTGTCAGAACCGCCTTCGACTCCGTGATGCGAACCACCCAACGGATTCCAGTAAAGACATTCTCGTAGCCAGAGAGCCTCTTCATCAAGCCGATTGGTCGGAGCCTCAAGACTACATCACTATAAGAGTAAAGATTTTAGCTTGAGTAGCAGGAACAAAGGCCGAATGAAACTCTAGAAGTGGGATCAGCATACTTCGCGGAGAAATTTAAGTATGAAGTGTAACCACAACTCAGCAAGAACAACATGCAACAAGACTTCGCTTTAAAAGCACTACTCGGCCCGATAAGCACTTCTCCCCGTTTAGGGATTCACCATTAAGACTTTTCGAGAAGTTGTTACAAGGCCGAAGCTCGCAAGAAGAGGCGAAGCAATTGGAGCTCTGCACCTACAAGATCTGACGCAGTGCTTCAGGACGACTTTGAAGAGAATCCTGGGCCGTTGGTGCAAGCATGACAAAGGCAAACAACCGATGCAAATACCACCTCGCACTACGGCCGCAAGCAACCACAACAAAATTACCGAAGAACCCGGTCCAGCCTATCACTGCCTCCGCAAAGATGCAGCCAACCGTCTCGTCCGCAACGTACTACTGAAGGAGCTTCCCGAGCGCAGAATATCCGTTCAAAAATGAAGGCTAGCATCGAAGATGTTCCGTAAGCCTAATGAAAACTCCGCAGATTCCACCGCCAGCAGCCCAAAAGACCGCGAGGAAGTCAACAAGAAAGGTGATCCCAACTTTCGCCCCTACCATCTGGATGCTTCGGGGCACAAGATGTAGACCGCATCACTCTCTCAAAAAAAAAAAAAAAAAAGTCGGCTCAACGACAACCTTCTGAAAGGAAATATAACAATCCCGAGGCTGAAAGTACAGGCGAGGAACCCCTGTAAAGGAGGTTCCGTCAATGTTATCTCAACCGATCCCGTCATTCCGATAGATCCCCATGCAACCGACGATGGATGGACTACCGCCTCGGACGAGATCTTCGGAAGAAGATTTTAGACAACATCCGAACCGCCTCTGCGAGCTTCAATCTCGTAGTTCGAGACCCGTTGCTTCGTACTATCACCGCGATAGTATGAACCACCTCGAGCAGAAGGAGGCCAACTCGACGAGAAGAAGAAAAATCGACGAAGAAGAGGGGACCCGAGATTCCTAAGGGCTGCGACTCAGGGCCGCTTTTATCCCAGATAGTTGTTTCCGATTCTGGGAGAAATCCCTCGAACCTCCTCCGATTTTGCATGAGCTGATCACCGCTCACTTCTGCAGGATCATATAATGATAAGGGTGATGGCTGGGCTGGGTTGCCACGCTGATCAATGCTTAACGATCACGTGAACTCAGCGACAATCCGGCGTCGATTTCGATACCAACAACAACAATTCTCAAATCATACATGATCTCGACGATCAAAATGACGAAGAAGGCATCCATCAAGGAGGCTACGAGAGTTCAACAAGCAACGGATCTATCTCGTGAGTTTCGAGGAGCTCCCGCTACGATGTTGAGCCTTCGCATTTGGAAGATAATCCGGTAAGAGCCAGCCATTCCGATTCAGAGGAGACACCAAGCAAACTCAATACTAGATTCGAAGAAATTATGAGTCAACCTAAGAAGGAAGAGTTCTACCTCCGAGAACGGGCCCAAAAGACAAAGGAAAGCAGCGTGGTCTGTTCAAGAAGAACCAACCCCACAGAAGAAATACCTCATTCGAGAAGAAGCCGGGACGTTGCGAGAACAAAGCGACTACAACGTGCTAGCCTCATCTTAGAAACTACTGCCACAACCGAGTATTTGCATTGATGCTCTCATCTTATCAAAGGAGATGAGAGAAGCTCGATCAAGGTCTTACTCGGATCCGGCAATTCGCTTAGCTCAAATGGCCGAGATTCCTTAGATGAGGTTTGCTCGTTAAAGGAACAAGCCGAGGTGTCACCTTCACGTACAATGACCTACTACTTGGGATAGCACATCACAACCGACCGTCGTACATTTCAGACATAATCGGGAAGTTTACGCTCTCCAGCAGTATCGGTGGATCCAGTGAGCATCAATCAATATAATGAGTCTTCGAACACTAGCATACTTGGAAATCGATGCTCGCGAGCTCGAGGCCGACAAAATGTTATTAAGAGGATTCAACCGTAAAGGAGAAAGAGCTCCGGTCAATAACGCTTACCGATGAAGACCGGTGGATTTAGCAAAGACAACCGCAAAATTTCATATAATCGATTCGAAACGTCGTTCAACGCTCTACCAGCCGACCATGGATACATGAAAACAGGATGGTACCATCATCTCTACACCAACGGCATCAAATATTACGATGGAGGGGAACAAAGGCATCAAAGGAGACTTACAACCATTCTCCGTACATGAAATTGGAATCCATGAAGATGCAACTTATTATGCACCGCCAAAGAAAACAATCTTCCCGCAGATACCGTAACAAATAAAGCAAAGAAAGTTCAGACAACGAAGAACCTGAAGTTCTAGTCCAACAGCTCACTCACCACTCCCTTCCGGCGAGATGGTGAAGGTTTCTCCACAACTCGCATCCGAGGTCGAGGCCGGGACGAGGCCGCGGAGTAGACACCAGGACAATCGGGATTGCAAGAAACCAACCATCAATGTCGATCGGGATGATAGTTCGAAGAAGAAAAAGAAATCAAGCAAGAAGCAAGAACAATAAGTCGAAAGAAGCCGCAATACAAGATCTCCCTCGAAGATGAAAAGAACGAAGAATACAAATCAATGTACGAGAAGATTAACCACTACGTACATACTATGACCCTAACTCCGATCCATTCTAATAAGATCGAGGGTATGGAGGTCAAAGAGGTACGTAGTGACGGTGCAAAGCCGATCAAATTCCTACCGTGGTGCTTCTTCCTCCAAAATCGAAAATAATGTACAATTCGAAGATGTCACTTCATCGAATTAATGGAATTACCTTTCGAGTGGTACTCTCCCCGTGTTCAAAATTTAATTCAACGTGGTTTCTTACCTCGACAATGGACAAAAGGCCAATCACAACATTTTGAAAAGTTATGGAATAACTCCGCCGTCCTCCCAATTCAAAGTATGGACTCCGGATTCTACGCACGTAGGCTCGCTGACGATACCGAATTTTGCTTTGTTGTCATTACCGCAAATCCAATGAAAACTCGCATGGAAACTACGTACGAACTCGAAGATTTACAAATCGAGACGCTCCACTCGAATTCGAAGAAGAAATTAAATCCACAATGATGAATTAACTGAAGTTAACTTAGGTACTAAGCGAAGAGCCTCGTACCTACCTTTGTTAGCTCCTTACTCAACAAAGAAGACTCCGAAGAAATAATCAAATTGTTAATGGAATTTAAGGACTGCTTTTGCTTCGGAACTACGATGAAATGCCGTGATTAGCCCCGCAGGTCGCGTACCATAAGCTAGAGTAGATCCTACTTCGTCCCGGCCGACAAGGTCCCGAAGAATGCGTTCGTAAATCGAACAACAAGTCATACCGAAGTTAAAAAGCTAATGGACGCTAAATTTGTCCGTGAAGAACAATACCCGACTCGCTAGCCAACGTGGTGCCACGTAAAGAAGAATGGTCGAACCGAATTTGTGTGGACTTCGTAGATTTAAACAAGGCATGTCCAAAAGATGAATTCCCTCTACCAATTCCGTAACTCGATGATCGATATTGCTTCGACACATGAAATATTCTCATTCATGGATGGATCTTCAGATACAACCGGATAAAAATGGCTCCAGAAGATGAAAAGCTTACAAAGATTCGTAACGCCGATCGGAGTATTTTGCTACACGAGGATGCCATTCTGGATCGAAGAACGCAGTGAGCAACCTACCAAAGAGCAATGACAAGAATTCTTGATGATCTCATCCACAATCAAGTCGAGTGCTACGCGGACGATGTCGTCATCAAAAGCAAAGTAAAGGAAAACCACCCGTATGATTCGAGAATCGTTTTCGAACGATTAAGACAATTTAACCTTAAGATGAATCCCTTAAATGCGCCTTCGCGCCACCTCCGGGAAATTCTTAGATTCGTTGTCCGACATCGTGGAATCGAAATCGACCCGAGAAGATTAAAGCCATCTTAGAAATGCCGCCTCCCAAAACCTTAAAACAACTACGATCTTTTCAAGGGAAGCCGGCATATCTTCGACGCTTTATCTCAAACCCGTCGTAGTGTGTCGACTTTCTCGCACTAGCTTAAAAGGACGCCAAATTTATTTGGGAAGAGAAATGCCGTAATGCCTTCGAAGACATTAAACAATATTTAATGACACCTCCCGTCTTAGCAGCTCTGGCCTCAGTGCATCACCGATACTTTACACCGCGGCTCTGAGACGACTTCTGAGCCCCGTTAGCTCTGTGTCAATGATGAGGGTAAAGAAAATGCTCTTTACTACTTAAGCCGTCGTTTACTTCCGACGGAGGTAAGGTATCCCGCAATCGAAAAGCATTGTTTCGTCCCGATCTTCGCCGCTCAAAAGCTCGTGCATTACATGCTTTCTCATAAGGTCAACCCGATCTCGAAGTTTAATCCATCGCAATACTCGATGACTCGTCCAACACTTTCCTGCAGTACTCGCTGATGGTCAATGATATTATCGCAATTCGATATAACTTTCGTGCCTCCGCGTGCCGTAAAGGGACAAGTCTTAGCAGACTTCCTCGCAAAGACACCCTTCACCGCCGAATCTCCTCTCAATGATGATCCGCCGCATGAACAAATAATGAGCCTAGAAGACCCCGATGATCGACGTTGGGAATTGTATTTCGACGGAGCATCTTCAAGACACAAAGACGAAGAATCGCAAGTGATAAGTGCCTTGCATAAGGCAGAATCGGCTAATCTTTATAACACCGAGCGGGGATGTTAAGATACTCCTACCACTCGACGTAACCGCGTACAAACAACGAAGCGTAATCACGAAGCCCTCATAACGGGATTGGAATTAACCATTCAAATTGGGATAACTGTACATCAACATCTACGGGATTCATAGCTAATCATTCAACCGTATCGCTCGACAATACAGTAATTTTTAAACCAAGACTCGAACAAGACTTCAAGATGCCATACAAATTGTTGGAATGCATTCCAAATGTGACAATCTACAAAATTCCTAGAAAAGAGAATGCTTGAACAGATGCTTTAGCCCGTCTCGCAAAAGAATTCGCCCGTTTGCAAGATGAATCGATGGAAGTGTCAGCTCACTGACGTCAGTCCTATCACAGCCACATGACATAATACACAAATCAAGAAAAGAAAAAGAATCAACATGAAGAAGTGACATAAAACACGAAGATCACGACATGCCTATCGATGATTACCCGCAAACAGAAAGCTACCGTACGATAGGTCGCTGGCCCATCGCATCAAGAAAAGAACTCGTCTTACGCATTAATAAACAACACATTATACGTAGGTCTTTCGATCAAATGCGGCTAAGGTGCCTAAGCTGGTCCGAGGCCCGTGAAATCGTTAAAGAGGTGCATTCAGACTCCGTGGCGCTCACCACGGTCCAAAGATGAAGATGAAAATTAAAAGACTAGGGTACTACCGGCCCTCGATGATGACCGACCGCATGAAAATCGCCAAGAGCCGTCACCAATGCCAAGTGCACCGAGCGGTTCTACATCAACCTCCAAATGTGCTACACCCGACAACTGCGCGCGGCCGTTCGAATGTCGAGGTACGTATATAATGGGTCCGATAGAACCACCATCTTCAAAAGGACATCGTTTCATTCTTGCGCGCTACAGCATTACTTTTCCAAGCGCGTGCGAGCTCCACTTCAGAGAAGTGAAAGCACACCACGTGCTACAGCTTTTTCAAGAACCAAGTCGTCTACCGTTTCTGAGTGCCGCGCAGATCATCTCGTATACACGGCCGCATTCGAAGCACACAAATCAACAATTTTGTCGGAGACACGGAATCGACCGGCGATACTCAACAATTTACTACCCAAGAGCAAACGGCCTCGCCGAGGCTTTTAATAAAACTCTCGTTCAAATCTTAAAGAAAACCTCGACGATAATAAGAGAAATTGGCACGAGAAATCGTTAGAAGCTCTATGTGGCCTACCGGACAACCTTCGAACTCCTACTCAAGCTACACCTTACGCTCCGGTGTATGGGTCCGAGGCAAGCAGTTACCTTTGGAGGTTCAGCCTTCCTTCACTCGTGACCGCAATCGCAAATAAGATCACGACAGAAGAAAACGCCGATTACGACTCGAAGAATTAGAAAGCTTCGAAGGGAAAAGACTTGCACAGACAAATGTAATCTTAGAACTATACCAAGCTAAGATGGTTCAAGCCCACGACAAACTCGGTCCGCCCAAGAACCTTCAAAGTTGGTGACTTAGGCCTCGTTTCAAGAGACCTATTCTCGCACACCGCAAGATAGAGGAAAATTCGAACCCACTCGGGAAGGACCGTTCGTGGTCAAGCAAAGCATACTCGTGGAGGTTCCTACCAGCATAGTGAATCGCCGTGGAGAACGACATATGCTTCCGATCAACGCGACGATACTTCGAAAAAATATTACGCTACCCGATGTTTCGAAGGAATGAATTCTTCATCCCTAAGAAACACGGGCGAAGTAATTACTTATGATCGGGTCCGAACCCAAAAAATAATAAAATGTGCTAAAATAAATAAAATCATGATAATAAAGTTTTCCTCGTTTTCTTCTCCAAATCAAGATCTCTTTCCGATCTTATCCTACTTCATTCCCGTTAAATTCGAAAATATAAAAAAAAAATCTCGAAAATGACAAACACCAAGTTCACATGAACATTAAATAAACAACAAAATAAAATTTGAACCATTAAAAGATAAACGAAATCAACACAAATCTCAAATTCAATCTTTCCAAATTCGAATCAAATTTCAATCTTTTCAAACTTCAAAATCAAATTCTATCCTTCCAAACTTCCAAATCAAACCTCAATCAAAATCTAAATCCAATCTTCGATCAAGTTTCAAACTTCGATCTTTCAAATTTCAAATCAAATCTTAAATCAAATTTCAATCGAGTTCAAACTCATCCTTCCAAATTTCCAAATTTCCAAATTCAATCTTTCCGCATTTCAAGTCTCAATCAAATCAAAATTCAAAACTTTCGAGTCGAGGATTTTACATCCAAGACTCGCACCGCTTTAGGATTCTCTTCCTATCAGACCGAAATACATCAAATTCAAACCTTTTGGGTCGAGGATTTTACATCCAAGACCGCACCGCTTTAGGATTCTCTTCCTATCGCACTCGAAATACATCAAAATTCAAACCTTTTGGGTCGAGGATTTTACATCCAAGACCGCACCGCTTTAGGATTCTCTTCCTATCGCACCGAAATACATCAAAATTCAAAACCTTGGGTCGAGGATTTTACATCCAAGACCGCACCGCTTTAGGATCCTCTTCCTATTGCACCGAAATACATCAAAATTCAAACCTTTTGGTCGAGGATTTTACATCCAAGACCGCACCGCTTTAGGATTCTCTTCCTATCGCACCGAAATACATCAAAATTCAAACCTTTCGGGTCGAGGATTTTACATCCAAGACCGCACCGCTTTAGGATTCTCTTCCTATCAGACCGAAATACATCAAATTCAAACCTTTCGGGTCGAGGATTTTACATCCAAGACCGCACCGCTTTAGGATCCTCTTCCTATCGCACCGAAATACATCAAAATTCAAACTCTTTTGGGTCGAGGATTTTACATCCAAGACCGCACCGCTTTAGGATTCTCTTCCTATCAGACCGAAATACATCAAAATTCAACCTTTGGGTCGAGGATTTTACATCCAAGATCGCACCGCTTTAGGATTCTCTTCCTATCGCACCGAAATACATCAAAATTCAAAACCTTTTGGGTCGAGGATTTTACATCCAAGACCGCACCGCTTTAGGATTCTCTTCCTATCAGACCGAAATACATCAAAATTCAACCTTTGGGTCGAGGATTTTACATCCAAGACCGCACCGCTTTAGGATTCTCTTCCTATTGCACCGAAATACATCAAAATTCAAAACCTTGGGTCGAGGATTTTACATCCAAGATCGCACCGCTTTAGGATTCTCTTCCTATCGCACCGAAATACATCAAAATTCAAACTTTCGGGTCGAGGATTTTACATCCAAGATCGCACCGCTTTAGGATTCTCTTCCTATCGCACCGAAATACATCAAAATTCAAAACCTTTCGGGTCGAGGATTTTACATCCAAGACCGCACCGCTTTAGGATTCTCTTCCTATCGCACCGAAATACATCAAATCAAAATTCAACCTTTGGGTCGAGGATTTTACATCCGAGACTCGCATCGCTTTAGGATCTTTTCCCTATCGCAATGAAATACAATACATCAAAATCAAACTCTTCGAGGCTAAGGATTTTACATCCAACACCGCATCGCTCCGAGATTTCTTCTCATCAGCAACGATTCAATCTAATCAATTCAATTTTCTTTTCGAGGTCAAGATGTTACATCTAAAACTTCTGTAATCCTAATTTTCATTTCAAATCAAATCCCTCAAATTAATTTTCGACAAACTTCAATCTAAATTCGAAACTCCAAACTAAAATTTAAATTCACACATCAAAACATAAATCGAAACAAAATAAAATCTAAGTCGAAATTCCCCTGCATCATGTGATTCGGGATTTACCTCCTTTCCTTTCCCCGCCGAGAGTTCAAGAATCTCCGCTCCGCAGATATACTTGACACTCCCAGCCAGAAACTTCTACTCGTCCCAAGTTCGTCACTGGACATCCGTGTTGGTTTTGCCGATCGTCGGCCAACACCAATACGCGCGGTGTGCTCCGTCGCCTCACCACACCTATCGGGGTCCATTTCGTCGACCTCATTTTTGATGAGGTCTTCCTTTTCTTCTTTACCGCTTAGATCTGGAGTCTTCAGTTTTCCTTCGACTATCTTAGAGGACTAGAATCGGGACCCGCCTTTTAGAAATTCAAACCACTTCTAAACTCCCCGCAAACTCCACAAACTCGACTATAGACCCCTAATCACCTGTGAGGGTCGAAATCAAATGTGGAAGTTTAAAGGATGAGTTCCTATGTGACTCTTCGGCCTGTAGACCGCCCTGGCGGCCCGGTCCGCGAAGGGGCCGACATACACTACACTTACACACTACATTTCCACACACTTCCTAAAACCACACCCATACCCAACTTGACCTCCCCGACTCATGTAGGTGATTCACATGGATGATCCTTAACCCCTAAGCCCTCGCGCAAGAGGTTAGGAACAACATAGCCGAATGCCTCAAATGAGTCCTTTCATGGCTCATATGGGCTTGAAATGGCTTCATGGCTCAACCAAAATGATTTCACCCCACTCAAATTCACCCAATCTTCAATTTCCCAAATTTTCAATTTCGACCCCCGGGACCCTACACCTACTAAACCTACCCAAAACCCTCAATTACTCCAAATTTTTGCAAAATTTCCAAATTACCTAAAATTTTCCAAAATCAATCCCAAACACCTCCACATCACTCAAATTGATCATCCATACCCAAAAATACCAAAAATTCCAAGAAAACCTCCCAATACCCTCCAAATACCCAAAATACCCTTCTCGGCCTAAAAATCCAAAAATTCAGAAAATTCCCAGAAAATTCCAGAAAATCCCAAATATTCCCAATTTCATTTTGTCCAACTACACCATGGGCCAATTTTGTCAATTTACCCTACTTTTGTCAAAACCCCCAAATCGACCCATTTTAACCCAAAGTGAACCCAATGTCAAACCAAACCTACCCAATTGACCCCAATTTTGGTCCAATTCAATTCTAAACTTCAATTCAACATTCCCAATACCAATTTAGACCAAATCCAAGTCCAACTTGATCGACATTTGGATCCAATTTCACTCTCGGCCTTAAAGCCCAAATTTGGACCCATGACCCAAACTTAGCCCAAACTAACCCAATTCAACTCCAATTAACCCCAAATCTTTTCTAAACCTTCCTTAACATCCTCATAAACAAAACACTAACATGATTTGCCCAAGATTTTGACTCCAAACCCCACTCAAATTCAACCCAAAATCAAAAAGCCCAATTTCGACCTAAACCCAAATCTAACCCAAATAGGCCCAAACCTCAAAATTAAAACCCAACCAAAGCCAAAACCTCTTTGAAACACTCCCATAAACATTTCTTAATATTTATTTTACATCAATTTCAACCCTAGCCCAACATTGGCCCAAGTTAGCCCAATTAGACCTACATAGGCCCATTTACCAAATAAACCCAAATTCAACCCAATTCAAACCCAAACCACCTTAAATCTATTTCAAATTATTCATGAAACATCCCTAAACCAAAACCAACAACTATTTGGCCCAAACTTCTACAAAAATTCCCATCCATGAACACATCCTTAAACTTAAAAGCCCACTTCCCTTAAACCTTCTTAAAAGCCCATTTCCTTCAAAATTCAAAAGCCCCAAATCTACCCTAAAGCCCACATGACATCTCCATTTGTCATCCATTTAATTAAATCCATTACCTAAGTCCTAAAATCACCACCAAATTATTCCAAATCAAGTTTCATACAAATTTCCATCAAAACATCCAAAAATTCTTAAAACCCTTTTCATGAAACAAATCAACCTTTTCCCAAGCCAAATGAAGCCATGAACAAGCCATTCTCAAGCCACATGAAGCCATGAGGGCTTTCGACTGGTCATTAGTCCATTTATGGCAAGAAGAGGGGGTTCTTTCTTAAACCTCCTTTAACCTTTTTTACCTTAATCATGTCACACACTAAACCATGTTTAGCCACCTCATCATGGATGCAGACTTCACCATTCCTTCTAAGCCGACCTAAATGATTCCTCAACTAAAATCGAGCTTCGAAGGGTGCACCAAGCCCAAAATGGTGGGTCGACTCCAAACCAAGCCAAAGTGAGTCTTCTCCCATTCCATTTAAATCAAACTCCTTTACACATGTCAAACCTCAACCGCCTACACTAAACCCTCGCCCCCGACCCACCCGACCAAGATGGTGACTATCTGCCGCCGGCGCGGCCACTAGTGCCGCCGGAAACACCATGGCCGAGAGCTCACATGTGAGCCAACATCGAAATTCTCACTCATCGAGCCGCCCCATGCCTACTGGTCACTATGGCCGATCTTCTCCTCACTGTGAGCAAACTCGATCCCAAGCCCTAATCTCTCTCCGAGAGGCCTTCCACCCTCTCCTATTTAAACCCACCCCTCTCGCCACGAGAGTGAGCCGAAACAAAACCTTAAGGAAACTCGCTAAAATCACCTGCATCACTCTCTACACATAGAGCACTCCGATCCCCACCGAATTCCTACCAACTCTCTTCTACTGAGCCCAATTTCGAGCTCAAACTTTAGCCCAAAAACCAGACACTTCTCCACAAGGAGCCAATTCCCAAATTGATTGGCTCTACACCTTCACCAGCACCAAGGGAAGGTGTCCACCACCAAAAGCCCCATCTCCAAAGCCACCCAGCTATCTCCAGCCCTCCAAGCTTTGTGATCGGCTTGGTCGAAATCATATCCAGACACCACTGCACTGTAGACTTCATCCGGAGCTTGCCGGACCCAATCGAAGGTGCAACAACTCTGCGTATCAAGCCACACTTCTCCGAGCCAAGGTATGAGCCAACTCTCCATCCCGAGCTTCCCGGAGATTCTTCATTTCGAATGCCTTAGTTTCAATACATGTTAGCTCGTATAGATGTGTTCGTCTCTTCAAGACGAATCCATGAGCATAAGAACATGAAAATCCATCGAGAATCGAGCGAGATCTTGTGGATTTAGTGTGACGCGCTTCTCGGCGAGAACACTGCGGACGATGAACGGATGCCGTCCATTCGATACACGCGCGGACGGACGGCTCAGATGGCGCTCGACCAGTGAGACGGTACGAGAACCGCGGGGCCCGGGCCGGCCGACTCGGTGGCGGCGGTCGAACGGGAGCGCGACGCGTGTGCGTCTCGTGAGCTCGCCGAGGTTCGTCACGGCGCCGCGTGGATAAATAGAAAATTAGGGTATTTTCTTATTTATTTAATTCCCTAAACTTCAAAAAATCCATATCTTTGTGTAGAAAAATCACAAAAATAAAATAAAAATACCCTCTCGCTCAGATGAATCGAGAGAGAATAATGTGGAAAAGAAATCATTTAATTTCATTAAGTATTTTATTTTTTATGATTTATTTACTCTCCGCATACATTTAATTCTCCATGCATGTATACAATCTCACTACGGTACGAGACCATAGTGCTGTTAAGCTCTCCGAACTTTGGAACATTCCCCGAATTTTCCAAGGTCGTAGGCCATCTCTCGTGAAAAGTTATTTATTTCTCAAATGCATGTTGTCGTTTTCGAGTATTTTAATTCCAAAAATTAGCATGTCGTGAAATAAATTCTAGAAATATTTGGTGATGTTCCTTACGACCAGTAGAACTCTAGTGAAAAGTAGACTTCGAGTTAATTCACTCGCATTAACCCTAATCTGGCTTAAACACCCAAAATAGATCTTTAATTAATTAGAGTTAACTGTGCATCAAATTGACTTGAAATCAATTCTCCACCGACCTTTAGGATCGGAGGAATCCACCATAAAAATTCGAGGTCAATCGGACTTAGTTAACCCCACTAATCGAGTTAATTAAGCTCACTTAGCCCATTTTAAACTTTAAAAATTCATAACTTTTAAAATACTTTTTAAAAATTCACCAAATCGGTTTTGTGAGCCTCTTCGATATCAGTGAACCTAAGAAAATTAAAATTTCAATTTTCTAAAAAAGTTGATTTTTAATAATATTTTAATATTTTTAATAATTAAAAAATAATAAAAATCACAAAAATAATAAAATTCACCAAAATGTCACATTTTGAATTTTAATCACTTAGGAACAAATCCCACATTTTTCCTAGGTCTATTTAGTGAGATATTGAATTTTAAAGCCCTAAGGTAATTTTAAAAATTAAAAAATGTATTTTCTAGCATTTTCACTAAAATAATTATAATAAATCATAGTAAAAATCGTAAAATCGCAAAATTTGATTCTCTCGGTTTCCTTGATATCGAGAGATTTTTGAAAAATATAAAATCCATTTTTCAACATTTATTTTATTTTTAAATTAATTAACACTCCAAAACTCAAAATAATTATAATAAAAATAATATAATTCAAAAAATCACCAAAATTGGTCCAAGTGCTTCTCTCGGTCATTAGGAATGTCCCCTAATTTTCTTAAGGACAGAAACTTTCCCTTGGTCATGTTATCAAATTTTCCTCGAAAATCTCTATTTTCCACCAAAAATAATTATATAAATAAATTAAATACAGAAAAATCACATTTTCTCCTCTCATGTCTTTATCGACATATGAGTGAAGTCACATAAAAATTTCAAGTTCATTTGAAGTTCAATTTAGCGAGTTATGAAATTATTAAGCTTAAAGGGTAAAATTATAATTAAAATCTTTAATCCTTAATTAAAACTTTAGGTTTAATAAAAATTTAACAAGTAAAATATTTGATCTTAATCTGATTTGGATGATTGAAATTTAAATAATTAAAGGGTAGAAACCCATTAAATAATTTTAAAATGATTAAACCTTAATTAAATAATGGATTAAATTTGGAAGAATAATAAAATCGAATTATTAAAATAAGTGGATATTTATTAGGAAGAGATTTATTCTTTAATTTAAAAATCCCTAAATTAATCATCTCATTAATATTCAACTCTTAATTAAAATGATAATTCAAATTTAAAATGTTAAAAGACTTAATTAAATTATTAAACTCTTTTCAAATTTCAATTAAAATTAAAAATAAAGTAAATTAAAGATAAATTAAATTAAGATTAAATTAAATTTAATAATTAAATTAAATTAAATTAAAACAATTAAATTAAATTAAATTAAATTAAATTAAATTAAATTAAATAATTAAATTAAATTAAATTAAATAATTAAAATTAAATTAAATTAAATTAAATTAAATAATTAAATTAAATTAAATCAAATCAAATTAATTAAACATCAAATCAAATTAAATTAAATTAAACTAAATATAAAGCAACTTCAACACTATTCCAAATTTAAACCCTTTAACTTAAATCAAATCATTCAATACTAATTTACCCTCGAAAGCTTTGATTATTATAACTCCTAAATGAACATCAAATGAAGTGTCATCTTCACTCATAGGATATTCAAATGTCCCAGTTCATCGAGCAAGTTAACAAGATTAAAACCTTGACGATCGATTCATTTATATAATTAAATTCATTCGACTTAAAACAATCTTGAAATATCAAAAGATGTTTAAGATTCTTCTAAGCACTTCCTCAATATGATAGGATATTTATAAGAACAATCGAATTCGATTATTCTCACGAAGAAAATCGTCCTTAAACCAAAACACAAAGAACCTGGACGTCATAGGAGATTGACTCAGCCATGTGATTAGGAATTTCAGGTAGAAAACCATAACCTTTCCCTTAGCTTTACCAGTAGAACTTGCTTAAATATGCTAATTGTGTTTTAAGTGCAAATTGTGATGACCGGAAGACCCTCCGGTGCACGCTTTTATTTTATCGCAATTTACTTTCTGCAATTTACTTTCTTGCAATTTACTTTATCGCAAATGCACTTTACTTTTCTCGCATGATAAAACAACCGTCTGCATGAAAACCTACACCTTAGGATAACCTCTAAAACTCGAAAACCAAAACTAAGTTAAAAGTCATTGCAAGATAAAATTCACCGCCACAACATTTCAAAATATAAAACAACTCAAAATTTAATCACAAATGTAACACAAAACTACAATTACAACTAAATTAAAACGTCCTGTTGGATGATCGGAATACTCTGATGATGTAACCTACGTGTTGTTAACGGGATTTCCCACGGCCTAAATGAAAGTGTGGAACTCATTCAACTAGTTTAGCAAATTCATCCTGACTAAGTGAATCCGATAAAAATAATGATGCCTAAGGATGGAACCGCTGGATCTTAGTCCGTGTCGTTATAATCAACTTTAAGATTTGCTTTAAATAAAACATAAAAAAACACCCGGAAATTAAGATTTTCTCTCAAACCAAAACACTTTTCTCAACTCCCTGATTAGTGATTTTAAAACTAAACCTCCGCAACAACAAGGAGCTTCGGAGCACTAAGGCAAGACGACCATCGTCATCGCGCAAACCCGAGTCTACTTCAAAGAAAACTTTCCTAGAATTAAACAACCAAGCCATAGGACTTCGAGGTTAGCTTCGCCTAGTGCAACATAAATCCTCAACTCTCATAGCATTTGCATCAGAAATTAAGCCCCAACCTGGCCTGAGATCTCCGTAGGCACGTCCGATACGACAATAAACCCTCACATCTTCTGTGCATATTTGCTTCGATTTTATCATACAAATATAAGCCCTAATTAATTGAAATCGCAAGATCGAATATCAACAAAACATTAGGACTTTCCTAAATTCAAGCCAAACAATAGATGTCGGAAATTATCGAAGTTCACTTCGAATCGCTGATTTCTCCTACCTCTCTTCCTTTCGATTCACAAAACAAAATGTTCCAAAATTCGATCCATTCCCGCTCGAAATTCCAAAATTCAATCTTCGAAAAACCTTAAACTTCGAAATTCTCAAAGCGGCACTAGCCGATTATTATCGAGAGTTTTCTTGTGTGATTCCCGTCACTTAAAGATGTAATTAACTATAAGTGCATCGCCCCTGATAGTGTGAATTTTAAAGAACCTGTGTAATATAAACCCTCAGTTTGATACTTTCATATTGCTGTTAGGAATTTGCTTGGCTTTATATAAATCGGTTCGCAAACCAAACTGGATGTCACAAAACTTCTAGCTTATTCGATCGAGCCCCACCACTCACAGCTAAGGCGTCTATCCAGTAGATGTATATACTAAGCCATACACGTACGAATAAGTTATATAAACTATTCGTGGATGCGAGATCGGCTTAATCTCATATCTTAAAACTTTCAAATTTGAAAAAATTATTTTTCAAAATCTAAATTAGTATTAGGAATATTGAATTGAAGTTTAGAATTGAATTGGACCAAAATTGGGGTCAATTGGATAGGTTTGGTTTAACATTTGGGTTCACTTTGGGTTAAAATGGGTCAATTTGGGGTTTTGACAAAAGTAGGGTAAATTGACAAAATTGGCCCATGGTGTAGTTGGACAAAATGAAATTGGGAATATTTAGGATTTTCTGGAATTTTCTGGGAATTTTCTGAATTTTTGGATTTTTGGGTCAAGAAGGGTATTTTGGGTATTTGGAGGGTATTGGGAGGTTTTCTTGGAATCTTTGGTATTTTTGGATATAGATGGTCAATTTGAGTGGTGTAGAAATGTTTGGGAATAATTTTGAAGAATTTTAGGTAATTTGGAAATTTTGCAAAAATTTGGGTAATTTCATGGTTTTGGGTAGGTTTAGTAGGTGTAGGGTCCCGGGGTCAAAATCGAAAATTTGGGAAATTGAAGATTGGGTGGATGTAAGTGGAAATAAGTCATTTTGGTTGAGCCATGAAGTCATTTCAAGCCCATATGAGCCATGAGAGGACTCATTCGAGGCATTCACTATGTTGTTCCTAACCCTCACCAGAGCGGCCAGGGTTAAGGACCATCCATGTGAATCACCTACATGAGTCGGGAGGTCAAGTTGGGTATGGGTGTGGTTTTAGGAAGTGTGTGGAAATGTAGTGTGTAAGTGTAGTGTAAGTCAGCCCCTTCACTGCACCGAGCTACCCAGTAGTGCATCCTAAGGCCGAAAGAGTCCTATAGGAACTCATCCTTTAAACTTCCACATTTGATTTCAACCCTCTAGGTGATTAGGGGTCTATAGTCAAGTTTGTGGAGTTTGCGGGGAGTTTAGAAGTGGTTTGAATTTCTAAAAGGCGGGTCCCAATTCTAGTCCTCTAAGATAGTCAAAGGAAAAGCCTAAGGCTAGATCCTAAGCACTAAAAAGAAGAAAGGAAGACCTCATCAAAAATGAGGTCAACAGTGTGATTTTTAATTAATTAAATACATTATTTAGTCTTTTGATTCTCCACTCACTTAGAAATTTTATCATGGCTTAAACTTTAGGGGTCTTGGCCCCTCTGTCATGGCGGATCTTCCCTAATTTTTTCAAAGTCAGGGAGGATCCCTATGGAGAGATTCCTAATTTTCAAACCTATGTCACTATTTTAGTAAAATAATTATAAAAATTAGCGTTTTGGTTAGAAAATGTGAAATCTTCTCAAGTAGGTTCCATGTGGTCAGACGACCCTAAGAAAAATTTAACATGAGTTAACCCCTTTAAAAAATTCCTAATGGCCATTAAACCCTAAAAATAAAAGAAAATTAAATAAGACAAATTAAACATGTAAATCGGCTAAATAATATTCTCCATTGTAATTAAAGGATAAGGGAACTCCCCATAAAAATTTCAAGTGAATTGTAGTTAATTAACCTACTAAATTTGATTTTTTAAGAGAAAATGGTAATTTTAACACAAAAATAATTATAGTAATTAAAAGATAACTCAAAAAATCACAAAATGGGTTTTGGGAGTTCTCCATAAATAGAGGAACATAATAAAAATAAAATTTGCAATTTTAAAGTTTTTTTGAATATTTTAATATTTAAAATAATTAAAAATTCACAAAAATCACAAAATTAATAAAATTTATGAAAATATTCTAAATCGTCTCCTGATCACTTGGGAGCAATTAGGATAATTTTTCTAATTTTCAAAGCAAAGATATTGAATTTTAAAGGCCTAAAATAATCTTTCTTTTTTTTAGAGGGTTAAAAATGATTTTTTCTTAATTTCTCACTAAAATAATTCTAATAATTAAAACAGACATTGTAAAAATATAAAATTTTTTTCTCTTGGTTCCCTGATCTCATAGAGATTTTAAAAAATATATAAAACTTAATTTTCAACTTAAATTATATTTTATGTTTAATTAATAACCCAAAACATAAAGTAATTTTTAATAATTAAATTAAAAGTAAAAAATCATGAAATTTGGCCTAAGAGGTCTACTGTCCTAGATGAACCTCCAGTAATTTTTCTAAGACAAGGTCATGTGTTTTGTCAAAGTTATAAAATTATCTTTGAAAATCCCTATTTTGCATTAAAATAATTATATAAAATAAATTAAAATTGAAAAAATCACATTTTCTCCTCTAATATTTTAATTGACCCATGGGATTTTCGAATTTCCTCTCTTATTTTAAAATATCAGAGGAGAAAATGTTATTGAATTTGATAAGTTATGAAGTGTTAGGTCCTTAGGGGCAAAATTATAATTTTGAAGATTTGGCCTTAATCATTATTTAAGTTTAATTAAAATGAGAAATGGAAAATGAATGATTGTAATTGAAATATTTGGATGATTGAGACATAAAGAGATAAATGGTAGAAACACATATCACTTTTGTCACATTAAAATGAAAAATGGTAATTCCTCTAATTGTTCTAGCTTGTGCGATAATTAACATTAAATAATCCCAGGGTTAGGGGTCTAACTTTGGAAGTTAACAATCCATCAATCTAATACCCCTAGTTGGTGTTTAATAATAAATTCAATACCTTGATAGGGATTAAGAATCATAATCACTTCAATTAACTTTTCCCAAAATAACAAATATATCCACTAAAGTCTTAATGGCCTAATAGTGAGCTAGGCTTAATCAAATCTGATTAATATGGATTAGAAAAGATGATAAAAATCAGTTATCAACATTTCTAAAACACTGCAAGCCCAATTCTAAAATTAAATTGGGTAAAATCCTTGATAAATCAAATTTGCCCCTAAAGACCTTCACTCACATAATTTACAAATAAAATATCAAGTGATAATTACTTTATTCTTAGGGATGATCAAAACATCAATATTTATTAAGAATGAGGGTATAATACAGATGAATTATTAAGCAACATAACAAGTTTGAATGAACTCGAGACTTTTCAAGATATTGTGAGAAGTCCGGGGCCCAGTCCCCGGGCCCTTCTCATAACCTTTTGGATATCTTGAAGCATGATTAAACTTATTATGTCTTGATTGAGAAATCATCTAATAATAAAATAAAAAGGACCCACCAAGTTATGACATAAGATTTGCTAGGCTTGTGACGAACCTATATATAGGCTTTACTTTCCTACAAATTATAAATATTTACTGCAAAAGATAATAAAGTTTTAGGTGAAGGAACAAGAAAACTCGACTGATATGCATTTATAAGTTTATATTACCTTCTTTTTTGTGCTACCTCTACTTTACATTTCTTGCTTACAAGCTTGCATGTTAAATAATAATGTCACTCTCCATGTCAAAACTAAAACTTTTAGGATAGCCACAAAATCAAAATCAAAACTAAAGTCAAAACAAAATAAATATAAAATTCACCACCACAACAATCAAAATATAAGACAACTTAAAATTTAATCACAAACAAAACAAAAATCACAATTGCAACTAAATTAAAACGTCTCTTTGGATAAACAGGAATATCTCGGATGAGGCAACTTACGACTGCTAACGAGATTTCTCACGGTCTGAATGAAAGTACGAAACTCATTTAGTTGAGTTTAGTAAATTCATCTGGACTCAAGTTGAATCAAGAAAATAGCTAGTGTCGTAACTATGAATCATATGATCCTAACCTAGAGTGTTCTATAACATTTACATTTTGACATTTTAGTGTCATAAAACTAGTATTTCACTTAAAAAAAAAAGTAGAAATTGAGATTTTTGTAACATATTATTCTAGATTTGAGTGTTTTGCATCTAAATATGATAATTTAGATGTTAGATATGCAAATATACAAGAATTGTCAGGTATTTATGGAAATTCCCAACCAAAAAAAAAAACCAAGCTATCCAACATAAAAAAAGTTCATGTTTTCTGTATTTTGTTCTATGAGAAGCTGAAGTGATTAATAAATAAAATAAAATCATAATAATTTGTATAAATAAATTAGATAATAAATAAGCAATTAAATGAAGATACGGTAAAAGAGGATAAAATATCAATCATATAGCCAATCTAAATCCAAAATCTCGGTACCACAGGACAAAATTGAAGTTCGAACAACTAAGGACAATATCATACATTATGCTAAACAATTAAATGCAAAATAATTATCTAACGTACTTTAAGCGTTAAAGCTCCAGCATTAATGAGCCAACTCTACAATTTTATGTTTAACTACCATTAAGAGTTTAGATGGAAGGTTGCTAGCGGCTTGATTTTGGTGTCTATTGTAAAGCATCTTAGGGAATATAATTAAAATAGAGTATATTTGAAATATTTTAAAGTTGTTTGGATGATCAGTATAAAATATAGGTATGTTTTGAACTAAAATGAATAAAATGTAAAGCCCAAATGTGGCAGTAGGTTGCTGACAAGTATGTCGTGAAAACTCTTTTTTTTTAAGATGTGGCAGTAGGTTACCGTCAGCACGACAAAGATAAAGAGTCAAGTGAGGGAGACAAAGGAGAGTTAAACAATGCAAGCAGTAAAGCAGGAGAAGAAGCGAAGAATATTGTGTGTTAAATAGAAGAGAATGCACTACAATAGGAAGAGCGAGTGGTTCATGTGGGAGCTTCAAAATTGAAACCAAACGGGAGTGAGAGATTGATGCAGAGAAGGGAAACAAAGAAGAAGCTAAATAATCAAAAAATCATTATGTTACCATAATAATATGCAAAGTAAATCTAAAATGGAACTTATCTTTAACCTATCTGAAATTTAATACAGATGACAGTTCGAATAACGTGTTTGCTGGTATTGGTGACGTGTGCACGAATTATTTTGGTGTCTGTTTATTTTTTAGTTTTCTATGCCTGATATTGCCTCTTCATTTATCATTGCTGAGATTGAGGCGGTAATTGCAGCTTTGAACATTTCTATTAATTGTGGTTGGGAAAGAATTATTGTTGAAATGGATTCTTTGGTGTTATGGAATTTCTGTAATATGCAAAAAGTACTCTTGGAATTTAATTAATCATATGAAGAAAGTTTTTGCTCTTCAAAGATTCATTGGTTGTTCATTCATTGTAAAGGTAATCAGTATACTAATTGGGCTGCGAGAAAAGGTTTGGATTCTCAGTTGATTAATATTTCTAGTAGGATTCCTGTGGAACTTTTTCGGTTGTTACAGGGGGATTGCTTGAATATTCCTTTTATTCAAGTTAATAATTTTTACTTTTTTTGTGAGTTGTACTATGACTAACCGTTCTAAGGATTCTTTATTTTTTGAGTGAATTGTAGTGTTGTGGGGTGTTTAGTAGAACTATTAGGCACCTTTTTGTAATATTTCTTTGTGAGCAATAAAATTTCCTACGGGATTCATTAAAAATAAATATTAGGAGATTATTAATTTTATTTGATTTTATAACTTAAGTAAGTTTAATAACAACTAATATGGACTATATGACTTGCATATATTCAAATTAGAAACTGAATTAATCAAAATTTAAATTCCTTTTTAACTTAAAGATTAAAATACTTAAATAAAAGTCTCTTGCATAGTTCAAAGTTTCCAATCAAATTTAATATTAGTTATTAATGAACTTTTAAGGATAAATGTTCTTATGACTTATAGTAATTATAAATTAATCGCAAAATAATAATAATATTTTTTTTAGGATTTAAATAATTATTACAAGCAGATTTAGATAAACAGAAAAGAAACATTTAAAATAAATATGTTGCATAGGTGTTTTATGTAATTCTAGTTTTAATTCAATATGTTCATATTCGATTCATATAAGAAATATGTTACAATTGATTCTGCATATTGTTGAGCATGATATTAATATCAATAAATAATACATAGGAATGTATTGAAATCCCACTTTATAGTAATGTTTGCAAGTGCATTAAGATAGACAGAGTATATGCTTGTATGATAATAATTGGGGACACCAATATACATGTATACGTAAATGTTTGTCTACCACCTTAGATAAGTAGATATGTTCTATGCTTAGTTGTGCCAACACAATATATTTTAGAGAAGGATGAGTAAGTTTCTTCCACTTCTTATAATAGTAGACTATTCTATGCCTTGTGCTAGTGTGATATATATCAGTCAGTGGTGTTAGGCTATGTTTAGACGATGCTACTGAGATGGATATAAATAAATAAATAAAACATGAATGTTAATGATATGTTTGTTGTGTGCTAGAAAATTCACGTAGGTAGAATAATGATTTAACGTCTCAGCGTTGTATGAAATCTAGGGAGCACACACACACACATATAGAAACATTCACGGGATATAGCCTAATTAAGTTGATCCACTATAAGTACATAAGTATAAAGATAAACAATTATCCCACATCATTAAAATAGCTATAAGGCTCTCTAAGTACAATAACTGTATACAAAATGGTTCATTGTACAAAGATCGAATGCTT
Organism: Papilionanthe hookeriana x Papilionanthe teres; assembly: GCA_022702705.1. Classification (NCBI taxonomy): domain Eukaryota; kingdom Viridiplantae; phylum Streptophyta; class Magnoliopsida; order Asparagales; family Orchidaceae; genus Papilionanthe; species Papilionanthe hookeriana x Papilionanthe teres. The sequence goes on along the minus strand of CM040435.1, from coordinate 24,933,678 downwards.
TTGACTAGGATATAGTCGACGTACACATCAAAACTTTTTCCTTTATAATTTAAAAAATATTACATCCATGAGGCGTTGATAGGTGGCCCCGATATTTTTTAACCCGAAAGGCTTGTGTAGTAAAAAAAAGTACTCTTTTCTGCATCGGTCGGGCGCATCTTTATCTTGTGGTAGCCCGAGAAGGCGTCGAGGAGGCTCATAACAGGGTAGCCGACTGTTGAATCAACCAGTGTGTTAATTCTCTGCAAGGGCTAGTTGTCTTTTGGTCAAGCGTCGTTGAGGTTAGTGAAGTCAACGCACATTGTCCAATTGTTGTTAGGTTTTAGAACCATCACTACATTCGAGAGCTAAATCGGGTATGTATCTCCCGGAAGCAGCCACCCTCCTTTCGCAGCTGGAATGTCGGCACCGTCGCCAATTCCTCTGAGTCTTGTCATTAGCTGATGCTGTCATTTGTTGTCAATGAGTCGCCACTTTGTTATCCATTACATTATTGTCTTCTCCGAATAACTCTCTTTCTTATATCATGTAGGTGATCTTAAGAAATTGAGAAACTCAGAAGGAAAAGAAAGGGGCACATAATAACTGAAACGAACAAAAGAAAAATATGAGGGGAAGCTTTCTTGTGATGGTCATTGCAGAGGGAACTGTGAATGTTTAACTTCAGAGATACTCATGCAAAGAAGACCACGCAAAAAAAAAAAAAAAAAAAGAATCCCATAACTAGAGATTTTAGGTATAATACATATCTTTCGCATTCTTCTATAAAAGCAAGCTTCTATAGTTAATTACATCTTAAGTAGTCAAGACCGTCTAAGAAAACCCCTGATTAAGGTTAACATTTGTTCTCGAAATGTTTAAGTGTTATTTGTCAAAGAAAGGAACGTCAAACTCCTGATTAAAGTTAACATTTGTTCTTGTTTTATCATTAATGGTTTATTTAAAATTTGTCATTTTACTCTAGATCATAAACATTCGTCCTTGCAAAACTGAGTTAGCACGTTCTAATAACATGTAAAGTATATTAGGATGTTATCTGCCTTATGTCTTCAGCGGCTTTGTGAAACATATTTAGTTCAAAAATTATGTTTTGTTAATTTAAATTGTTGAATTTTTAGTTTTTAAATAACCCGGTGAAGTTGTCTATGACTCCGTCATCCCGGGGTCATCAGTTACCCTAATCTACTTACACTGAGAGGTGATTAAACCTACTTTGACCGGAAGATTCTTTCCAGCAACTATAGTTTGTGTCGTCCAAGAAATCTTCACAATTGAGTTAAAGTTGTGTTTGGTGATCTTTCTTCATTATGGTTTCATTTAATTTTTAATATTTTTTTTTCCGGATTTTATGGATTGAAAATTTTAGTTGCTTAAGACTTATTAGCCAATTAATTTTTGTTATTCTTGTTTATTTTTATTTGAGATGAACCGATAATGATCCTACGGTTCCTCCATCTTGGTTCATTAGATATGTAAATACATAATAATTATGGGGTAGCATGTAAATTTAACTATTAAAAAAATAAATAAAATAATTTTTAAATATTTTGAATACTTTTTAAAATAATTATCACCATCTATATCTGCCACCCGCCACTGACAGCTATCCACTCTTTGTTGGTCGGTCCTTATCAGCCACTGCTCGCCACTGCCCGCCACTGCTGCCACCTGTCAGTGCTAGCCAATACAATCGAATTCTAATAAGCTAAATATATTTTATTTTAAATAAAAGTATAATAAAATATTTAAAAATAAAGTGATTTATATCTGCCTCTAAATGTCTTTTACAGTATTTTCTTAAATCACACTCTCAAAGGTGAAAGTATTATCTTGCATTTCTGAACAATCAAATAGGTTGAGATGCAGTACAATTTAAAAGTACTTATTGCACTTGATAATAATTACCTTTTGATGAATAATTAGTTCACGTATGAAAAATTTTTATAGATATTTATATTATATGCTTCTAAAACTATTTTCCGAAATTCTCTTTAATTTAATCTTATCAGGAATATCCGAAGCATTACGTGAAAAATTCCAAGAAGCATGCCTTAAATCAGATTCGAAGCATTGAAAGGGAAAAAAAAAAAAAATTTACTATTTTATTCACTATAAAACATGTTTAGATTGTGTTGTGTTATCCATATAGTAATTTTATTCAGTTATTTTGAATTTTGTTCAAACATTATTCAAATTCTAATTGAACTTATTTGAACATTATTCAAATGTTGTTCAAATTAGGGCTTGAAATGATACTCAAATCATATCAAGATTATATTTGAAGATTAATTCAACTCCACTCCAATTGAACATTTTTCTAACTATGCGTGAAAAAGTTTTAACATGGTTTGAACACCATTCTAGCTTGGTTCTAATAAGGTTATAGAGTAAAATTTGATTGAACTTCTAATATAGTTTCGACATGATTCAAGTATCATTCAAGCAATTTTCAAATATGATTCAAAAAGGTTCAAGTATGGGTCAAATAATTTTTAAGCAAGATTTAATTTGATTTAAGGGAAAATATGCCTAGCTATAGCCTAATGGCTATGTACCGATACATGTCGCAAGGTCTGTAGTGGTAGAGTCATAAATTTTGCATCATAGCATTGCAATAAAACTCAACATACACTCAGGTAATTCCTAATTAAAAAGAGGAAAGCATGAGAAGATAACTCAATTTTTAAGTAGAAAACCCTGGAAAGGGGATTGGGGCTAAGCCTAATTGAAATAATCCACTGTGAATGGTGAGTAGACAAGTTCAGTCTTCTCCTGAATTAGGCAAGACCGAGTTACAAAGATGATCATTGTAATATACAACAATGGTTCATCGATAATAATCATAGTCTGGTTGTAATTAATGTATACAGTGTTCATGGCGCCAGCTTGTTGTATAGGCCGTAGTTTAAAGCTATAGCAGTAGTTCCTTGTCTCAATAGCATTTTTTGGTCACAAAAGACATAGTGGGAAGCTGAAAGAGTTGTGAGCCACGTAATTCGTGGCGATAAGCTCTGATGATGCCCGTAAGCAACACGAGTAGAAGTCAAGAGTAGCACGAGTTGTGAGTCACGAGTCACATAGGTCGTAGTTGGTCACGTATGTCATAGTGGTGAGCTCTAAATATGTCCATATGTCACAGGGGAAGGAATAAGAAAATGTACATGTTGTAAGTCACGTAGGTCGTAGTTTGTCATATAAGATGTAGTAGTGAATTGGAGATGTATATAGTTTGCAAGGAAAGGAGTCTAGAGCTGAAAGACTTGTATGTCACATATGCCGTAGCTGGTCAGGTAGGACATATTGATGAGTTATGAAGATGTCTATAAGCCACAGGTATAGGAGTCAAGAGTTGTATAAGCTATGTGCCACGTAGGCAATAATTAACCACATAAGTTGTTGTGGTGAGCTGAGACAATGTCCGTAGACTATGGAGGAAATATGTCTTAGTTAGTCACATAGGTCTTAGTTGGTGACATAAATTGTGATGGTAAGTCATTACAATATATGCAAGCTGCAAGGGAAGGAGTCAAAAGCTACACTAGCTGTGAGCCACGTAGATCGTAGTTGGTCATATATGACATGGTGGTGAGTTGTTAAAATGTTCATAGAACATTAGGGAAGGGGTCAAAACTTGTACGAGTTGTGCACCACATAGGTCGTAGTTGGTAACCTTGGTTGTAGTGGTGATATGTGACAATGTCAATGGGCTGCAGAAGAAGGAGTCAAAAGTCATTTAGTTCGTAGTTTGTCACATGGGCCAATCACGAGTTGTGATGTGTTGACCTCATTTTTGGTGAGGTCTGATCTCTCTCTCCTTAGTGCTTAAGATCTAGCCATAGGTTTTCCCTTTAATTATTCTAAAGGACTAGAAATGGGACCCATCACTTAGAAATTCAAACACTTCTTAACTCTTCTTGAACCCCACACGGATGACCATAAATCACCAAGCCACTTGGAAGGTTAAAGTCAACATTTGGAGGTTCAAGGATGAGTTCCAATAAGATTCTTTGGCCTTAGGATTATTCTGGGTAGTCTAGTCTTGTTCAGGTTAACCTGCACACACCACACTCTCACACTAACCCCAAACCCTAAAATCACCTACACTTAACCTAACCCCCTGACTCGTTAAGGGACTCATACGGATGGACCCAAACCCCTAGCCCATGGCTAAGAGGGTTAGGAACACCATATTGAGTGACCAAAATGAGTCTTTTATGGCCCATGTGTGATTGAAATGGCTTCATGGCTTAGCCAAAATGGTTCTATTCTTTTCACACTCAATCAATCATCATTTTCCCAAAATTTCAACTTTTGACCACTTACCCCTAAACCCCCTCAAAATTACCAAAATGCCCTTCGTAGCCAAAAAATTTAAAAATTCCAAAAAATTCCAAAATTTCCAAAATAGTCTCCACATCATTTTCTTTAACTATCACATATCCCAATCTTGTCAATTTAACTCAATTTGATCAAAAATTCCAAATTTGCCCTTAAAGCTCAAAATTGACCTAGGTGACCCAATTCACACAAACTAAGCTCAATGTCACTCAATTTTCCCCAAATAAATTCTAAAAAACCCATCATAATATCCCCATGAACAAAATTTAACATTCAATTGCCCCCCAATTTGATCCCAAAATCCACCCAAGTCCAACCAAACCCAAAAGCCAAAAAAATTCTTTAAATTGAACCCCATCATCCATTAAAATGCCCAAAGAAAATTTTAAATCGAATTTCAACATGTTTTTATTTAATTTCAATTAATTTCAAGTCATTTTAATCATGGCATGATTAATTTCAAAAATCAAAAATCATCTTGTGCATGTTAAAGGCCCATCTCCTTAAGCACTTTCAAAAGCCCATTTCCATTAAATTTAAAATCCCAATTTTCAATCAAAGCCCTCATGACATTCCCCTCATCGTACATTTAATTAAAACCATCTCCTAAGTCCAAAATCCATCATTTGAATTAACCAAAATGGCATCATGACAAATTCCATCAAAAAAATCCAAAGTTTTCTAAAAATTCCAAGAGCCTTTTTCATGAAAATTGACCAAGCCATGGATGAGCCAAATGTGAGTCATGAGGCTTGTGTCAAGCCATATGTGAGCCATGTAAGCTCTTTAAACATCACCAAACCTTAAATAGCAAGGGAGTAAGTCTCTTTCCTAAGCCATGTTTAAGCACTTTTAACCCTTTCCATGACACACGTTAACCCAAAATTGACACAAGTACTTGGGATGGGGACTTCTCCATTTCCTTTGGCTGACCCAAATCATCCTCTTCAGCGCAAATCAAATCATGGGAGGGTGCACCAAGCCAAATCCATGCATTAACCCAAATTGACCCAAAAATGACCCTTACACCCATACCACTTAAATTCATGCCTTTACACATGACATAACCCAATTAATTGCACCAAAATCAAGCTGAATCAAGTGATCATTTCTCAGCCAAAAACCTTGGTGAATGAACCAAGCCAACCCCCATGGTCACCCATAATCTCCTCTATTTAAAAGTCACCTTCCATGGCCAAAGGAAGAAGAAAAAAGTTTTTACCTTGGGGAGACTCTGCTGAATTGTTTTCAAAGCTTCTCCAAGCACTCTTAAGCTCAACCCAACCATTTTCAATTGAGGCCTCACCTCTTGGACAAAGGTATCGAATTTTTTATCCTCCAACCGAGCTTATTTTAATTTTCTGTAACTATTTACTTGCTTTAAGTACATAATCATCATATATATGTGTGCTACTAAATTAGACGATCATTTAAAAAAAATCACTCAATTTTGTTAATAATAGAGTGAGATATTAGCGTTTGAAAATGGATGGTTCCGGGCAAATACCAGTTGCAGAAGAACAATAACAGCCGTCCGATCGCGCGTGTATCGGACGGATGACTGCGATGAAGTCGGATGCAACTGAATCCATGAATGCGCTGCCAGCTGAACGCGCCAGCCAGTAGGAGAGCGACACGTGGTGATTGAGCGGGAAATGGATTTTTTATTTATTTTTGACACAAAACTTCAAAAATTCATAACTTTGCCTAAAAAACTCCAAAAAATAAAATAAAAATACTCTCTTACTCACTGAAACGAGGAAAATAATGTGGAAGTAATTTCATATTTATTTGATGCATAGTTGATTTTTAATTAATTAAATGGTGTTTTCAAACTTTTAATTCTTCATACATGTAGAAGCTTTACCATAACTTGAAATTTTGGTATGTTATTCTATGCGTCATGGTGGATCTTTCTTGATTTTTTCAAAGTCAGAGAAGATCCCCATGATGAGATATCTGTTTTTCAATATTATGCATCAGTTTTACTATAATAATTATAGAAATTATCATGTTTCTTAGAAAAATCTTGAAAAATTATAGTAGGTTTCTTATGGCCAGAGGACTTTAGAAAAATTATATCCTGATTTAATTCACTAAAAATAACCCTAATTAGCCTAAACACTTGAAACAAAAATTAAATTAATTAGGAGTAACCACACAAAAACAGTTCTCCACTGTAATTTAGGGTTAGAAGAACCTCATATAAAAATTTCAAAAAAATTGAACTTAATTTGACCCATTAAATGAATTAATTAAGGGACATGGTCATTTTGCACATTAAAAATTTCATAAAACACAAAATACATTTCAAAAATTTACCAAATTAATTTTGGAAGTTCTCTGTAGTCATAGAAGTTCAAGAAAATAAAATTGTATTTTTCATAAAAAATTGATTTTTAATCATTTTTTAAATATTTAAATAATTAAAAATTATAAAAAAACACAAAATTATAAAAATTCAGCAAAGTATCACTTTTGTTCTCCTAATCACTTGGGAACCATTAAAAAATTTTTCCTAAGTTTCTAAGTTAAGATATTAATTTTTAAAGGCCTAGGGTAATTTTTAACATTTAAAAAATGGATTTTCTTAACCTTTCATTAAAATAATTCTAATAAATCAAATAAAAATTATAAAAATATAAAATTTGCTTCTCTGGGTTCCCTGACCTCAGAGAGATTTTTCAAAAATATAAAACTTAATTTTCCACTTTTAAAATATTTTATATCTAATTAATACTCTAAAACTTGAAATAATTATTATAATAAAATTAAAATTAAAAAAATCACCAAACTTGGTCCAAGTGGTCCTCTGGTCTAGGGTCACTTCCATTAAGAATTTCAAAGTCATAGGTCTTTCCTTGGTCAAGTTATTGATTTTTCATTAAAAATCTCATTTTTGCATTAAAATAAATATATAAATTAAATTAAATTTAGAAAAATCACATTTCCTCCTATGATATTTTAATTTACCTATGAGTAGAGTGACATAAAAAATTTCAAATTCATTTGAGTTATATTTAATGAATTATGAAGTGAACAAGCCTAAGGGGCAAAATGGTAATTATTGAAATTTAACCTTAATTAATATTTAGGCTTAATTATGGGTAATGGGTAATAAACAATCCTAATTAATCTCTTTAGATGTTGAAACATAAGAAATTAAAGGGTAGAAACCCATTTATCATTTTTTTCAACAATAAAAAAAAGAATTATAATTTCCTTAATTAAAAATTTGGAAGTTAATTAAAATAGAAGATATGAGGTGAAGGAGTTTAATCTTGAGAGATATTAATTTATTAATCTTAACCCCTAATCAATGATAGAGATCAAATGTCACTTAATCTTAATTTAAAGACTCATTAATGAAAAATAAGATAAACTAAATAATCAAATTAAAACAATTTCTTAGATAGTTAAATAAAGAATAATTTTAAAATAATCTAATTAATTAAATTAAAAAAAATTTAAAAAATAAATTAATTAATTGAATTAAAATAAAAAAAATAATAAATTAAATTAAAAAAAAATTAAACAGACATAATTAATTAAAAATAACTTAAATGAAATATAATCAAATTAAAACAATTTTAAAATAATTTAATCAACTTTAAATCAAAATTAAATTAATATAACTAAAATAAAATCAACTTGAAATCAACACAATTAAATTAAATATAGCTAAAATTAAAGTTAAAACAATTTTAAAATAACTAAGTTAACTTTTGAAATGACATAGTCAAATTGAAATAACATAAGAAAATCACAATTAAACTGAAATATTATAATTAATTTGAAACAGTCTTAAAACATCAACCCAACCTTAGACAAATTAGCTAAATGTGTTAATGAACTAATTTGCCCCTAAAGGCTTCCACCCACATAAATCTTAAGTGAGATATCAAGTGAATGTTACCTCACTTAAGGGATAATCAATACATCTAAGTTCTTTGAACAAGAGGAAAACATTTTCAACAAACTTAAAACAACTCGGGTGATTGATTCATCATTACAATGAAACTAAATGAACTAGAAAGATAATCCCGAAAGAGTTTAAGAAGATGTTCAGGGCTTAAGTACCGAGCACTTCCCTAACCTGATGAGATGTTTTAAAAGAACAATTGAACTTCATTGTTCTTTGATGAAGAAAATCATCCTTAAAAAAACTAGGATTTCAACTTAGACGTCATAGGACTTAGTGAATAACTAAGGTTTCAACCTGGACGTCCTAGGACTTGGTGAGCAACTAGGATCTGAACTTAGACATCATAGGGTTGGTAGATGATCAGAATCTTCCCCTAGCCTTACCTAGGTGCTTGTCCTTAAATATTAAATATCCTAACATGCATCTTAAGTGCAGTGGGAAAGACGAGAAGACCCTCCGGGCACGCATTTAAGTTATTACAATTTCTTTCTCATCATTTATTAAATGTTTTAATTTCTTGCATTTTTATAAAATTATGAAAATGATCGAACCCAGCATGTTTAAACAACTCAAAATTTAATCACCAACCAAAACAAATCTGCAAGAACAACTAAATTAAAATATATCTTGGATGAACGGGAGTACCTTGGACGACGCAACCTACGTGTTGCTGATAAGGTCTCCCACGGTCTAAATGAAAGTACGTAATACATTAAGTTGGATTTAGTAAATTCATCTAAACTAAGGGAATCCAATGAAAATGGTGGTGCCAGAACGAGGGAACCGTGGGATCCTAACCGGTGTCGCCATAATCAACTTAAACATTTATTTTAATTAAAACATTAAGCCATCTAAATTTTGAACCATTATAGAACACAACACTTCTCTCATCCCTTGATTGTCACTTCTAAAACTAAAACCTTATGCAACAACAAGGAGCTCAGAGCAAGCACAGTGGGCAATACGACCACTTTAACCGCAAAACAGATCTACATCAACTAAACCTTCTTTAGAAATAAATAACAAAGCCATAGGATTTCGAAGTAATTTACCCAGTGCAAAATAAATCCTCAACTTATCTTTAGGCATTTGCATAATCATGTTATGCAAATTAAGCCCTAACTGGTCTTAAGACTCCGAGGTAGTCGTTTGGTACGACATAAACTCTCCGATCTTCGAGGCTATTTGTATGATTATATCATACAAGTATAAGTCCTAATTAACTAAAAATTGGTAGGATTAAAACATTAAATAAACTCTCAAATTGAAGCCAAATAATAGGAAAGTTGAGAAGTCACCGAAGTTCGCTTCAGATCCGTAGCATCCCCTACTTCTGATTCCGAAAAATAAATGTTCTAAATTTGGTTCATTCCCTGTTGAAATTTCTAAAATATAATTGTTTGAAAACCTTAAATTTTGAAATTCTTGAAAGCAAACCGCTGATTTTTATCGAGAGTTTTCTTAAGTGACTCCCGTCATTTAAGATGTAATTAACTATAGTGGTTTGCTTCTATAGGGAACTTTAGAACCCAGGTAATATAAACCATATTTAATCTTTTGTATTAAATATGGGAACTTGTCGGCTTATAAAACTGGTTTCGCAGACTAAACATGTATTGTAGATTCTTTAGTTTATTTAGTTGAGTGTCGCTATTCAAGTGACGTGTTTATCCTTCGGGATAAATACATTACTTGTAGTGTTACACTCGACTAATCCAAACTATCGAATGTACGGTATCACGTTTCATTTTTCAAAATAATATTACTATTTTTCAAAAGTTATACCCCATTATTTTAAATTAAACTATTTTAAATCTATACTACATTTTAAAATCATTCTTTCAAATTTAACGGCCGACATGATCCCGTACATATGCCCTGGGGTGGAAGGCTACACGAGTTGTGCACCACGTAGGTCATAGTGGGAGCCATGATGACGTCCTTAGGCCACAGAGGCAAGAGTTAGGAGTTGCAGGAGCTGTAGACCAAGTTGTAGTTAGTGACATATGTCGTAGTGATAAGTTGAGATGACGTTCTTAGGTCGTAGGGGTCGGAGTCATGAGATGTATGAGTTGTGGACCATTTAAGTTGTTATTGGTTACTTAGGTCACAGTGGTAAGCTGAGATGATGTTCATATGTCATAGAGCCCGAAGTCGATGTTGCACGAGGTCTAGACCACATAGGTTGTAGTTGATCACGTTGGCTTTAATGGTGAGTTGTGATGACGTTTATAGGCCATAGAAGTCGAAGTCAGGAGCTATAAGGAGGGATCTGTAGGAGGCTGGAGAAAATCACCATCTTCGGGGTGCATTTTCATACTGCCTTCAGAAAGGCTTTGTTCCCTCTAATTTGGGGAGCAATGTTACAACTTCATCGGGATGTGTCCTTACACCTTATCAGGGGTGAGTTGTTATACCGTCTTCGAGAGGCATCATTACACTTTTTCAGGGTGTGTTGTTACACTATCTATGAGGTGCTTCATCGTTTTGCAATGTATGATGGGATTCCATAGCGCAGATTGTGACTTCATAGGGGACTTTGCTGCAAGGAACAGGTAGTGTCCAATGATGGTTGATAATAGCCGATGGGTGGCGATCAGCGTTGGACGATGGGGGCGGCTTGAGGTGCTTAAGGCAGTGGCCAGAGGTGTCGTAGGAGTCATCTAGAGGTGCGTACGTATCATCTAGAGGTGCTAGAGGTAGCAACAATCAAAGTTAGTCGGAGGGTGGCAGTAGCCAGTGTTGGTCAGAGGAGGCAACAACGGTCAGAGTCCGCGACGGAGACTAGAGAGCTTGAGGGCGATAACAAATGAAATTGGCCTGAGGGCGGTGGGGACTAGAGTGGGTTTGAGGCGACGACAGTTACCAGATGACAGTGATGGCCGAGGGCGGCAGCGGTTGGAGTTGGCCAAAGATATTAGATGCGACGATGGCTTAAATTGGTCAGAGGGAGGTAGCAATCAGGGTTAGCTCAAGGGCGGCGGCGGCCAGAGTTTGTTGGAAGGTGGTGGTGACAAGAGTTGATCAGAAGTGGCAGCATCTAGAGTCGGTCTTAGGCGGTTGCATCTAGAGTTAGCTGGAGGACGACCAAATAACTCTTGATCGAAGGACCTAAATAGATATGCTCCATCAAAAGGCCTTTAATAGACATTTGAGTGTCTTAATGATGTTAGAATTGAAATCTTCGGTTCATTGCATTTGTCTCTTTGAGAAGCTTGATTTGAATATAAGCATTGTAGATTTGTAATCTGTTTGACCTTCCAATTATAAGTTGAAAGTCGCCCGATAGTACTTTAATGACTCGATCTGGGTTTGATTTGACTCAAATTGGACAAATTTTGGTATTGTTGGATCCATCTCATTGAGCCAATCAGCTAAGTTTGTTGAAATCAAAGTTTCTAGATGACTTTAATCATAGTTTGAATATTTTTTCCTTAAAAAATTATCTTGAGATTCATTTCATATCTCAAGATTCGACTCAGATAATAGATCTTTATTGAAGACTTAGTAGGTACATCACAATGAGAAGCGTTAAATATTTACATAGCAATTAATATATTAAATCAAAGTATTTATAAGGTGAGAAAAATTATAATAATTATAGCATAAAAGATAAAAAAGCTTTGATATGATTAATTACAATTGCATTATTTATAGCAAAACACGGTTCAATTGTATGTTTGTTGAAATCAAAGTTCTAGTTGACTTTTAATCAAAGTTTGAATATATTTTCCTCAAAAAATTATCTCGATATTCATTCCATATCTCGAGATTCATGTTCGATAATAGAAATTTATTGAAGACGTAGTAGACACATCACAATGAGAAGCGTTAAATATTTACATAACAATTAATATATTAAATCAAAATTTTTATAAGGTGAGTAAAATCTTCAAAAGATAAAGAACTTCAATATGATTAAACACGTCCAATATTTATACCAAAACAGAGTTGAATTGCCCCCTATCAAGTATCAACTGCAAATAAAGAAGGATCACATGTTCGACAACCCCTAACTATAGGACATCCATTCTATGCGTGACGTCAATCTCATATTATTAGGTTGCCTGACAGACATCATACTTTGTTAAAATACATCCTTTAATATAATCAATAAGGGAGAGAAATCATCTCGTGCCCAATAAATAAGGAAAACCTCCTATCCTTAGAAGACTCTAATTTGATCTCCCTCCCTCTCTCTCTCTCTCTCTCTCTCTCTCTCTCTCTCCTCCTCTCTTCTCTTTTAAACCAAAAGAGTATGCATTTCATTCATTACAAATTTCTCTATGAGTTATACTAAACTGCATGAGCCCCAAATAATTTAGGATTTAACACAACTATAAATAATCAAACAAATAACAACACTAATTATTGACAAAAAGCTGCTTGGTCATGAAACATTGCTGATAGAATTATTACTCCTGAATTATAATTGTCAGTAAAAAGAAATGTCTTGAGGATAAAAAGAGAAACAATTTTTATGTATATTCTCTATGGGTATTACTTCATGGGTTTAATGGATCGCGCCCACAAGCAGTACATTTAGTGGTATGGCGCTGACCAAATCAATTGTACTCATTACTTGTATCTTTGTAAGCGAGAAGTTACAGAGCTCCTTGTAGTTCATAAGGATTACATCAGGATTCCAACGAGTTCCTCAGAAAGGGTCTACCCAACCTCAATCTTCAAGCAAGCTAACTTGCCTACGCTACTTGAGTTCCTATTTCATACTCGTACAAGGTAGTTAGACCTTCTCACCAAATTTGTTGACAACTACTTGGATACACTACCGAACACAGCAAGCAGCTCTCGGAGGCAAAAGAAAGGGAATTATCATCTCTCATCCTACAAACCGTCATTTAATAACAACAAAAAAATCTACACCAGCAGTCTTATCGACAACTAGTCTTCTTCGGCTCCGCACTATACAACAAATAACATAGTTTTATGTTTATTTTCTAGACCCTTGTGCATATACATAATCGAACTATTGCCATGTAGCTTCACTACCATTGGTCAACCACCGTCTAACTCCACCAAATTCAAACCACCGCCGTCGAGTTGCACCATTGTCGGACTGCCACTTTCAGCCTCCACCATCGTCCTATCGCCACCATTGAGCTCCTCCACCTCCAGACCACGGCAATTGAGCTCCATCATCATCAAGCCCCCACACCATCAGTACCTCCACTAACGTCGCCACCATTTCATTTGATCAACCACCACACGCCACCATTGCTGCCGAGCCACCACCACTGTCGTCAAATCACCACAGCTCGTCAATCAGCGCCATAATTGTCATCGTCATCTAAGCACCATTATCCTATCTTGGCCATCACCTCTGCCACTATCACTATATAAGCCACCATTACCTTCCAGTTTCTACCACCGTCGAATCACCACTAGTGTTATAGCTGGACCAGCGCAGCCAAGATACTATCACTTTCCTGATGTATTACACCACTGCACTACTAACATTGCTCATGACGAGTTAAAGGCCAATAAAGTCTTGCAAACTTGATACGCATTCAACAAATTCTCATCATCTGACATGAATCCCGAGGCATGGCATAGATCTTAAGACAATCTTCTGAGCAAGAAATATTTAAATCTTGATAAAAGTCATCCAGAGCTCCGATTTCAGGAAAATTACAGTCAAACTAACCGCCTCAATGAGACATGTCCAATCTGAGTCAAATTAAGCCTCATTCAATACATTATACTATGTTTTGAAGATTTCATGACACATTTGGAAGATCAAACGAATGTTGAATGCAGTGATTTCATAGAGAATCGAGTGTCTTGACAAAAACTTGAATCTACCAAGCCCAAGATTACTCAATTCTGACATATCATGAGACACAACACCATGTTTCCACCTCTTCTCTTTCGGTATTAACGTTTGATCTGCGAACATTTTATATGTGACTGACAAATTCCCTTATCTAATATAAAGATTAGATAGATTTTACTTGGATTCTAAGTTCTCTATAAGGGCAATCCCCTATAGTTAATTATATCTTAAATAATTGAATTCACTTAAGAAAACTCTTGATTAAGATTAGTGGTTTTGTCTTTAAGATTGTAAAGTTAATTTTCAATGTTTGACATGGAAAATCAAGTGGGAAATTACCAAATATGAGTAGTTATTTAGGAGTCCAAAGGAGGGAAGAGTACGGGATGCCACGGATCCTAAGGAGAACCTCGTTGACTTCCCAAACTATCATATTGTTGGCTACATATTTTAGAGATGATGTTATTTAAATGTTCACTACCGCCGATTTTATTGTTTAGGGCTTAAACTTGCATAATACCCAATTATGCAAATAGTCTATGGAGATAGGAGGTTTTACGTCGTAAAGAACGACAATCTCATACCTAAAAGCTTTAGGACTTAAGCAGCACAACATAATTGTGCAGGGGCTTAAAGATAGTGTGAGGATTTATGTCATGTTAGACGAGCTGCCTCAAAGTCTTATAGTTCATATTTGTTTATAATTAAGTAAATGGAGTCCCACCTCTCTCATGAGGGGGAGGAGAACTCGAGGCTTGAGAAGAAACACGAATCTTTGAGAAAGAGTCAAAGTCCAACACCACTCCTGCCACCGCCGATCGCCATTGCCCATTGCTGACTGTCATCAATTATCGTCGACTACCATTGACCACACCGACTGCCATCGATCACTGCCGACTATCATTGACCACTGCCAATCACCATATACCACCACCTGCTAGTCTCCACTGATCGGCATCGGTTGCCGCTTACTTCTTACAATTTTAATCGCACGTCGATGTTGTAATTCAGAAGACCTTCTAATCATTTCCCGTCTGTGGGACAATAGGTCTTTGTAATCATCAACTTATAGTAGATTTTTATAACTAGGTCATGCCTCTGTTGACCTCACTTTTGTTAAGGTCTAGTCTTTCTTTAGGTAGCCTATGATCTAGCCATAAGACTTTCCTGATAACTATCTTAAAAGACTAGCAATGAAACCCTTACCCCATAGAAATTCAAAACATTTATTTGCTTCACTTAGAGATTCAAATGCTTATAGTCTAGCCTCTAAGCCCTTAGGAGGATGAGACCAAGCATAAGGAAGCTCAAGAGAAGTTTCCTATAGGATGTTCAAGCCATAGGACTCACCTTATGTGATCTGGTCTGGGTCAAGCTTGCACACACACACACCTAAACTCTACTCTTACACTCACTACCCTAAATCAAACATGCCTATACTCAAACATACCTACAATTTTGGAAACTTATGTGGGTGGTTCCATAAGCTCTTGGCCCTAGGCATGGGTTTGGCTAAAACCACATGGGGGTCCAAAGTAGGATTTCTCTTGGTCCATGACTCAAGGAGGTTTAAATTCCCAATTAAACCCAATTTTCTCCAAATTATCAAATTGCCCCTACAACCCTAATTTTGATCAAATTCCTAAAATTGCCCAAATTACCCAATTTTCTCCAAAAATCATTTCAAAGTTCCCCACAACTCAAATACCTCAAAACACTCCATATCGACCAAAATTCCCAAAATACCCCTAAATTTATCAAAATTACCAAAATACTCTTTAAATCCTAAAAATTTCAAAAATTTTCGAAAATCCTCCTAAATACTCCTAAAACCATTCAAACCACTCCCATGAGCCTAATTTGGCCAAATTAACCCAAATTGACCAAAAGCCCCAAATTGCCCCTTAAGACCCAAAATATCCAAATCACCTTCAATGTCCACCCAATTGACCTTAATCATCCTCAATTTCAATCCTAAACTCAAATTAACCTTGCATAAACCAACTTAAAATCAAATGTAATCCAAATTTGACTGAATTTCAAACTTAATTTCTAGCCAAATAAAAAAACCCTAATTTTGACAATATGACCAAATTCCCCAAAATTGAACCCCATAACCAAGCCATTTTACCCAAATTAATTCCAAAACTCTTCATAACATTCTCCTAAACCAAATTGATCCACCAATTGACCTTAATTTGAGCCTAAATCTCACCCAAATCCAACCCAATCTAAAATCCTCAGATTTTCCCCAAATGTGTCATATGCCCAAATGTCATCAAATTGAATGCCTTAACCCTAAAATTTCCACATAATTTTTACCTAAAACACTTCAGGACAATCACTCACATCAAATTGAATCATCAATTGAACCCTAGCTAAGCTCTAGCTTAACCCGAACCCAAGTCTAACTCAACATGCTCAGAATTGACCAAATGTCCAAAGTCCACCAAATTGACCCTCCAAACCAATTCAAAATCACTCCAATCCTCTTCTAAAAATTTTGTGATAATAATACACATCATTTTGAATAATCATTTAAGACAAACCCAAGATCAAACCTAACTTAGCCCAACTTGAATCCAAATGACCCAAATTGAACCATGACTCAAATGTCACCCAAGCCTAGCTAAATTGACAAAGCCAAGTCTCCTACAACCATCAAGTGGAACCTAGGAACCACCCTAGATCCACTTAGCCCAACCTACATGGGTCATAAACTAAGGGTCTCTTAATTTAGGGGATCTCCTCCCATTTATGGCTAAACCATATATTGCATTGCACTAAGCTTTCCCCAAATGCATTAATCACCATTAAAGCTTGCCCACTGGCTCACCTAACCACCTGAACCCTCCTCTGGCTTGGCAGGCTTGCCTAGTCGCCGGAGGAGCCAAAACCGAGAGAGACCTCTCATGGAAAAAAACCCAATTGCACTCCTTCAAGCTGTCTAACCCTGATTGGTTAATTGTCGCTTGCTACCCTCCTCATAAGCACTTGAGCACACTCAAATCCAAGCCATGGAAGCCACTATAAGCTCCTCTATTTAAGCCACAACCTCTCACAACCAAGTAAGGAGAACACACCAAACCTATGCGAAACTCTGTCCAACTGCTTCCAGAGCCTCTCCCAGCCTTCCTAAGCCCAACCCAACCATTTCCCAGCCATCTCCTTCATTTCCTGAGCTCAATTTTTAGCTCAAAATTAGCCAAAACCAGGGTAATTTCAGTCACTCCACCACAGTGCACTAAACCTCCAATTGACTTGCTCCTCACCATCCCCTGACCAAACGAAGAAGATTCATCATAGAAGATCCATCACAGAGCCTCCCTAACCTAAACTTCTCTCAGACCTGAAATCACCTCCTGATCTCATTCGGTGCAGACCCAAGGAGAGCTCAAATCGGTGCTTGCAGGAGCTTCGTGAGGTCACAACGAACATGTGGAATCCATCTGATTGAGGCCTCACCTCTCAGACCAAGGTATAGAGCTCTCACCTTAATTCGAGCTTATTTTGATTCCCCATGCATGTAAACTTATTTCATATTGTATGAACCATATATATAGGTTCGTCTAAGTCAGACGAGTCTATAGAAAAAAACCGCACTCGATTTGGTTGAGTCTAACTCGAGATCTTAGTGTTTGAAGGTGAACGACTCTCGAGATGAACCAGATGAAGATGATGAATGAGCACCGTCGGATCACGTGTGTATTCAGTGGACAACCCTGATTACGCCGGACGGTAGATCGATGCATAAAGATTGGGCCGAGTAAGCACTCACGTGGATGACGACGTCGAATGGGAGCGCGCTGCGCAGCACTTCGGAGCTACTAAGGATTGCATGGCGCCGCTGTGGATAAATAGAAAATTAGGGATTTTTGGAATTATTTAAGTCACTTAACCTTAGAAAATACATAACTTGGCGTAAAAACAACAAAAAAATAAAATAAAAATACTCAAATGCTCAGTGAACAGAGGAGAATAATGTGAAAATAAATTTGAAGTTATTTGACATGTATTTGATTTTTTAAATTAATTAAATACAGTAAATCAAATTTAAAACATAACTCACTCCAAAAATTTCACCATGACATGAGGTTTGGAGGGCTTAAAGGATCTATGGATTTTTCCGAGGTCAGGGGGCATCTCTATCCTGAGATCTCTAATTTTTAAGTTAATCCCCTCTATTTTGGTATAAAAATTATAATAATTAAAATATTAATCAGAAAAATACAAAATTTTTTCATTGTAGTCAGAGGACCCTAGAAAAAATATAAAATGGGTTTAAATAACTAAGAATGATATAATGGTAATTAACTCATTAAAATCATTTAAAAATTAGATAATTAAAATGAAAATGTAAAAATCACAAAAATAACTCTCCGTCGTTAAAAACAAACGAGAGGAGCTCCCCATAAAAAATTGAAATTAATTTACCAACTAAAATAATTTTTTCAAGTTAAATGATATTTTTAGAATTAAAATAATTATAAAAATTAGAATATAAGTTAAAAAATCATAAAATTAGATTTGGGAGCTTCTAGTGACCAAAGGAACTTAAGAAAAATAAAATTGGAAATAAAATAAAATTTTCATTTTTAAGCTATATGTTAATATTTAAATAATTAAAATAATTAAAAATAATAAAAAATCATAAAAAAATACCAAAACACACTAAAATGTCACATTTGTTTTTCTGATCATTTGGGAGTAATTGAAGAAATTTTTTGTAATTTTCTATGTGAAGATGTTAATTTTTGAAGGCTTAGAATGGACTTTATCTAATATTTCATTAAAATAATTCTAATAATTAAAATAAAAATCACAAAAATATGAAATTTATTTTTCTGGGTTCCCTGACCTCAGAGAGATTTATGAAAAATATAAAACTTAATTTTCAACTTAAATAATATTTTATATTTAATTAATACTCAAAACAAACAAATAATTCTAATAATTAAATTAAAACTCAAAAAATCATGAAATTGATCCAAGTAGTCATCTAACCTTGGTGAACCTCTAATAATTTGTTAAGAATAGATAATTTACTTTGGCTAAGTTATTAATTAACCTTGAAAATCCTATTTTGCATTAAAATAATTATAAAAATTAAGTTAAAATTAGAAAAATTACATTTTATCCTCTGATGTTTTAATTGACCCATAAGTTGGGCAATGATCCACTTTTCGATATTTATACTTACAATATGATATGAAAATTAGCAAGGACACCAAAAACTTGATCCCGCACTGAATATATATATACTAATGATTCTGTTATGGAATTTATGATTTATATTGTGGATACTACGCAAGTATACGTATCGTTATCAAGTAATATAGGGCTCTAATGGAGTCCTAGATATCGATTCTACAGGGAAGTTAGAGAATTTTAAAGAGAATTTAAAGTAGACTTACTTACTAAAGTAGTATATGGAAATTAAGAACACTTAAACTAAAATTATTGCTCAAAAAGGTTTAAATATAAGATTCTAATTTAGAAAAGCATCTTTTTCCTTGTTGAGAGAATTAAGTGAATGATGAAATTAAGTAGTTTAGAGTTTGTATAGTACCAAATAGGAGCATTCCTATTCTTTACCCTTTGGTCCAGGTGCAAAGAACATTGACTAGTCCTATGTTTGATTATCGAATCAGTGGCTAGCTGGGAGGATACCGTGCAGCCACTTCGTAGCTCCCACGTTCCCCTCGTCTAAGGGCTAACATCTACACTTCAGCTTTCAAACAATAGAACCGAATTGAATATTTTAGTCAGTCACACTAAAATGTCCAATTCTACTACCGATAGTTAATATTTCCTTATTTATTTGCACCCTCCTTCTAAGGCTTTTGACTTCCCTGAATCTTGGATGTAATCTTTACTATAGTTGATAATTCAACATATGTTAACAAATCAATTGGCCAGATTGAAAGTAAATTAAGTTTTAAGTAAAAGATTATCACAATATTTAATAATTTTAGGCACAGTTACTTTTGATTCATCATTTTACATAATCTCAACAACAAGGAAAAAGACTAAGGAAACTACTCAGAAAGCATGAGAAAAATAACACAAAGCATGGATTTCATTAAAGTTAACAAACAATAACAAATATACTTATCTTACTTCTTCTTCCCAAGCAGACTCCTTGAAGTTCATTTGACTCTTCCTTCCAGTACAGACACTTAAACACTTTATATATAAACTATAAGACTCTAAAATGTCACTTAATTAACACTCAAAATGACACTTAACTTCCACACAAATGACACACAACTGACTAGAATTCGTCTCTATTTATAGAAGGAGTTAAATCTCCAAAGGTTGCTTAAGCACATTTTCAAAAAACGTCCAGATTCAATGTATCTTGCCTCTTTTTAACTGTCTTGTCGTCGGCAGCTCGATCTCGCCATCGGCGGGCTTCTAGAAGATGGGCTAACCGCGTCGATCTCGCTGTCGGCGGGCTCGATCTCGCCGTCAGCGGGCTCTTTATAAAATATTCAAAATCTCTCGGGAAAATCTCGTCGTCGGCGGCTTAAATCTCGCCGTCGGCGGGACAGTTCATTTTTCATCATATTGAGTCCTTTTTGCTCCAAATCCGCTTCTTTTGTGCTTTGCTTTCAGATCTTATAAATCTTCATTCCTGCAATAAAATAAAGAAAATACATTTCTTTAAAGTGCAATTTCATATAAAATTGGTACAAATTTCTCAGTACATTTTTCTGTGGTCAGGCAACATAAAAAATTCGAAGTTATTTGAGTTAAATTTAATGAATTATGAAGTGATAAGACCTTGAGGGCAAAATTGTAATTTTGAGATTTAAGCCTCAATTAACATTTAGGCCTAACCAAAGGAAAATGGGTAACAAATGATCATAATTGACATATATAGATGATTGAAATACAAGGGACTTAATGTATAAACAAATATCAAACTTTTCTACTAAAAGGATAAAATTGTAATTTCTTAAGTTAAGGAAATATGGAAGATAATTAAAATAAAACGATACTAATGTAAAGGGGTTTGACTTCGGAAGATAATAATTCACCAATTTTGAACCCCTAGTGAATGATGAAATGAAAATTCAATGTTTTTTATAAAGATTAAGATCACATAACTTAATATCCCTAAAATTACAAACTTACACATTAATTTATAAGAGCTTACTAGTGAATGAGGCTTAATCAAGATGCGATTTAATGAGGTTTAGAAAATGAAATATAATCAACATTAAACACTTTGGAACACTACAAGCCCAACTCTAAAATTTAATTGGCTAAATCTCATAATCAAATTAATTTGCCTTTAAGGGCATTCACCCACATAATTTATAAATGAAATATCAAGTGATGATTACCCCACTTAAAGGGATAATTAAAACATCAAGATTCATTAAGCATAAGGGTATATTGTGAATGAATTATTTAGCAAGTATAATAAGTTTAAATGAACTCGAGACGATTCAAGACGTTGTGAAATGTTTAGGGTATTTCCCCGGACCCTTCATGATCTTTTGAATATCTTGGAGGATGATTGAACATATTATGCTTTACTTAAGAAAAAATCATCCCCACAAATGAACAAATAGGAACCTACCAAGTTATGACATAGGATTTGGTAGATGCATTTTAAACCTGTTTTCCTGTTTTCTGGCATGCAATTTTAAATTCCCTGCAAAATTATATATATACATATATATATATATATATATATATATATATACAATGTCAAAGGCTAATTTTTCAGCTGAAATGCGAGAAGAGAATGAGTACGCTTTTATAGTCTAAAGTACTTTCTTTTAATGTATTTACTTTACTATATTTTCCTGCTCATAACTTGCATGTCAAAACTGAAACTCTTAGAATAGTCATAAACCAAAACAAAAGAAAAATCGAATTCACCTCCACAACAAAGCAAAATATAAGACAACTCAAAATTTAATCACAAACAAAATAAAATCGCAATTGCAACTAAATTAAAATGTCTCTATCGGATGATCAGGAATCCCTCGGAGTAGACAACGTACTGCTGCTAACAAGGCTTCACACGGTCTGAATGAAAGTACTGAATTCAGCTAGTTGAATTTGGTAAATTCATCCGAACTGCGTGAATTTGAAGAAAATAGTGGTGCCAAAACGGGGGAACCGTGAGATTTTAACCAGTGTCGTTATAATCAACTTAAATATTCCCCTAATAAGACATTAAGACACCTTCATTTGAAATATCTCCAAAACATGACACTTCTCTCATCTCTGCAATTTGACTCTTCTAAAACTGAACCTTCTACAATGAGGAGCTCAGAAGAAACACCCTGGGCAACACGATGATCTTCAATAATAAAGTGGATCTACAACAACAACATTCCTTAGAAATATACAACAAGTCATTGGATTTCGAGGCAGTTTTCCTAGTGCAACATAAACCCTCAATTTATCTCTTTAGGCCTTTGCACCTCGTGCAATATAAACACTAAACTTGCCTTAGAATTCCGAGGTTGTTATCGGATATGACATAAATCCTCATATCTTCCAGGCTATTCATATGATCGATATCAAGTGAATGTAAGCCCTAAATAATAAAATTGACATGATGAAACATTAAATAAATATCTCAAATTGAAACCAAACCATATGATAGTTTAAGAAATCACCAAGATCCTTTGGAGCTGTGTTTTCCCCTAGTTTCTTCTTCCTTTAGATTACTATAACAATTGTTCTAACTTGAATTCCAAATTATATATATATATATATAACATCACTATTGGTTATTTTCTTTTATCCACGTTCGTGTTGAATTCTCACGCAACACTAAAATAATAATTCATTGCTCTACCACCACAAATTTTCTCGCACACACAAACCAAAATGAATAGAATAAAATTATGTCAACTGGGCGAGCCCCATGTTATTGTTTTCTTTTGATTTTTATAGATGAAAATTCATGTTATATTATCTATCACCCTCTTTCATCTATTTAAATAATAAATTTTCATATAAAGCTAAAATATTAATATAACACTCTATCCCTAAAAATTACTCACACGAGCCAGTTGACAAAAATTAAGATAAGATAAATCTATTCAAAGTTCAGCATTATAAAACCTAAATAAAATTAGATAGCTCAAAGAATTTTCGTTTTAATTTTTTTGAATCCCACAACAAAAATTGAGGAAAACGTCTCTGACCAACCTGCTACGGTCCAATAAAATCAAACTTCGCGTTCCTGACCCAACATCCAATCTTGACCCCATCTTTCTTTTACTCCACAGTATTCAAAGCGGTCTTTCCTGAAAGCAACAAACACGGTTCCTTTCTTCCAAATGACATCTTACAGCTTCCCTCCCAAACCAGGCAGACGCCGTCTAAACTCTGCTCAACTCCATCTTTCTTTCCTTCTTTCCAAAGCTCTTTCCTCATTGTTATAAAGATTTCTGTACAGAGAGCCGGAGAGGATGGCTAACCACCACCATCATCACCATCGAAGCCCTTTCCCTCACTCGAGGAAAGCCCAGGAAGAGGAGGATGAGCCAGACAACTTCAAAGTCCTCCCTATCTCCGCTGCAGAGAACTGGCTAGCTCGCAAACCTAGGTCAAGCCTCCTCCGCCTCCTCTTCCTCTTCCTTCTCTTCTCCTTCCTCCTCCTCTTCCTATCCCGTCTCCCCCTCATCTTCCTCCCCGACCTCCCCTACCACGAAGCCATTTCCCCTTTGGCTTCGACTGAATTCTGCCCACCTTCCTCTCCCCTCTGCTGCGATCGCTCCGCCTTCCGGACAGATATTTGCTTCCTTAACGGCGACATACGCACCCGCTCGTCCTCTTTCTCTTTCCTCATCTTCTCCAACTCTTCCTTCTCCGAGGAGCGCGTGAGGCCCTACACCCGTAAATGGGAAGCACCGATCATGTCTACAATCAACGAAGTCCGCCTCAATCTCCGCCCCGCTAACCTTTCCGCTGCCGCCCCAAAATGTGATGTCCAACACAGTATCCCCGCAGTAGTCTTCTCAACCGGCGGCTACACTGGCAACGTCTACCATGAGTTTAACGATGGTCTTATCCCTCTCTACCTCACCTCCCGCCGCTTCAATCGTCGGGTTATCTTCCTCATCCTCGAATACCATGATTGGTGGATTTCCAAATACGGGGATGTCATCTCCGTCCTCTCCGGTTTTCCCGCAATTGATTTCTCTGCTGAGAACCGAACCCACTGCTTTCCGCAGGCCATCGTCGGCCTCCAGATTCACGACGAACTCTCCATTGAAGGGAATCGAACGGCGGGCAACGAAACCATGGCCGACTTCCGACAAATCCTCGACGAGGCGTACCGGCCGAGAATCCGATCAATCCTGCAGGAGCATAAACAAGAAGACGCTGAGCAGGGGAAATCGGAACAGAGACCGAAGCTGGTTGTTGTATGCAGAAATGGGTCCAGAGCAATAGAGAATGAGTCGGAACTCGCGGCTATGGCGGAGGAGGTAGGGTTTCGTGTAGAGCTGCTGCGACCAGAACGGACGACTGAGATGGCGAAGATATACATGGCTTTGAACTCATCGGATGCGATGATCGGAGTCCACGGGGCGGCCATGACGCATTTGCTGTTCATGAGACCTGGTTCAGTTTTCATACAGATTGTCCCGCTGGGTTTGAACTGGGCGGCGGAGACTTACTACGGCCAGCCGGCGGTGAAGGCGAAGCTTCGTTATGAGAGCTATAGAATACTGGTAAGGGAGAGCTCACTATCCAGAGAATATGACAGGAATGATCCCGTGCTGAAGGATCCAGATAGCGTGAATGCGAAGGGATGGGAGGCGACGAAGAAGGTGTATTTGGATGGGCAGAGGGTGAGACTGGATTTGGTGCGGTTTAGGAAGAGACTTCTTCGGGCTCACCGGTACTTGGTCTCCATTGGGAGAGATGGGAGGTGGCGGAGCTCGGCTGGAGATGACAGGTGAAGTGGGGAATGTGGTTAGGGCTTTGTTTTTTATTTTAACGGATGCAGAAACGAATGTTATCGAGAAAATTTGTGCCATTCATTTAATGTTTAATAGGAAAAAGTGAAAAACATTCATAGATTGAGTACAGAACTTGGTGACCTGAATTTTGAATTTAAAATTTTGGGGTTTTTACATACATGCCACATAATTCTTATGGATTTATATAGCTAATAACTAAAATTTTCATATTTACCTGTGTGTATAATCGTACCAGGAAATATGCATTTTCATGCACAGGTAAGGTGGTATATATTGAGAATTTTAGAGTAAAAAAATGCAAGAATCGACGTAAATCCAGAAGAACACAGAGATTTAATGAGATTCGGCAAATATGTCTACGTTCTCGGGAGTAGAGCGGCGGTTTTCTATTCAATTTCAGAAAATAGTACAAGTTATCCCCTAGGGTTATAAATTTACATATATATATATATATATATATATATAGCTCACATTGTACTAATACGTACTTACAAAAGTATCGCATATCTGTATCTTGTTGGCATTGCCCCTGCACCCCCAATCCACGTAACGTAACTCTCCCAATTGAACAGATGTTTCCGCTCCACTCTGCTGGCTCGCTCTGTTTCGCTCTAGCATATGTCTCTTATATAGTATATGAGTCATGCCTAACAGTATATATAGGTGTTTTTTGATGAATTAGAGCAAAGTAAACGTAATAATCGATGCCAATCAACAGAAAAACATAGAGATTTAACGAATTTCAGCAACTTGCCTACCTTCTCGGCAGGAGAGCGGTGTCTTTCTTTGATTTTCACTAAAAAGAGTATAGTATTACATTAGGGTAACAATACAGGCAGAATCGTTGCCCCCGCACCTCCAACCCACATAACGTAACTCTTCCCGATTGGACAAAAACTTCCGCTCTAGGATCTGTCTCTTATCTGATATATGAGTCGTATAGGAATTTAGTGGCATGTTGGTGAATCGTCCAAAAATGTATGCCAACATTTATTATTTGTCTTCATTTAGATGATTAGTTCTAAGGTGATGAAGAAATTGTCAATTGTAAATGGAGCTCTGATCTTCTGTGAAAATGAATTAATTGTGTCCGTTTATGTGAATTGGTTCCAAATTACGTAAGAGAGCTTTTCAATTTCTTTAATGCTCTGACTTTCTCGTCCAAAGAAGTTAATGACCCTTAAAAGTTTGTATAATCCGTCCAAGAGATGATAACTAACGCAACGATATGTTTGCTTGTATGACAAATGCAAATTTGGTGATGAAAGAAGCCCACCGCAAAATATCAAAAATTTGTTTTATATGTTATTTTTTCATTTTACGATGATTATTTTGCTGAAATTTATATGTTTTTAAGAGATTTTGGCCATTCTAATCTTTTTAATTTGCTTTATTTTCTTTATATTTTTATTCTAATCTCATGAATTTGTGTATGCTTTTCGGACACCGTCAAAGATGGAAGTTAATTTTTAGATTGATATTGAGCTCAAGTGTCAACATTGCTCTGATACCAATTGTTATGCAATTTATAGCGAACAAAATGCAAAACCAGAAGAAGAACACAGAGATTTAACGAGGTTCGGCAAAGATGCCTACATCCTCGGGAGCAGAGGGCAAATTCACTATTTTAGAGGAGTTACAAGTTTGGTTCCAGTAAATAGGAACCTGATTTTGCGAACATAGGAGTTTGATTAGTGAAGTTTGCAAGTTTGTTGCAGGTGATTTTGCAACAGATGAAGTTTGGATCTAGTGAATAGGAATCATGCATTGCGAACAGAAGAGTTCGACCAGCAGAGTTCGCAAGCTTATTGCAGGTGATTTTGCAACAGGTGTAGTTTGGTTTCGGTGAATAGGAACCTGGTTTTGAAAACAAAGGAGTTCGACCAGCAGAGTTCGCAGGTTTGTTGCAGGTGATTTTGTGACAGGTGAATCACGACAGAGGCAAAGCACAGTTCGCAAGTTCTTTGCAAGTGATTTTGCAACATGTGGAGTTTGGTTCCGGTGAATAGGAACCATGTTTTGCGAACAGTGCAGTTCGGATGGGAGCAGTTCGAACGGGAAGCAGTCCGCAGAAGCAGTTCAGCGGTGGAGTGGTTCCAAAGGCGCGATAGTTCGCGCCGAACAGGTGGAGCGGTGGCGGTTCCTGCAGTTCTTCTAGTCATGACAGTTCATAGGGGCGTGCTTCTGGTTCGCAGGAGGTGTCGCGACGATTCGCGATTGCTTGCGGGAAGACGTTTGACGAGGTGGAGTTTGTGACCAGGAAAGGAGGCTGTCGCGTGGTTTGTCAGTTTCACAGAGGAGAAGAGTTCGCGTGTTGTTATCGCGACACAGAGGCTCGGCTTGCCACACGTAGGAGTTCGAACCGCGAATTTGCCGCGTTCGTCGCACGAGGATTTGCGACAGGTGGAGTTCGACATGATGCAGGAAGCGAGCGCACCGTGAGTATTCTCGAACAGGGGTCTCGCGGAGGTATTCCGCGAGTAGGCGCGAAGGGAATCGGAGCTCGCGAGACAGCATACGACTGAGGTGCTGGTGCGAACAAGATAAGTGTTGTAATTGGCATGGTTGACCAACCCACTATAGTGTAAGAAACTCCATGAAGCATTTCTCCTAAGGAGCTAGATATTCGCCAAGGTGGAGATTTGTTAGGTATGCGCTCATATACGGTGATGCATTTCTCCTAAGCGATCGGATATTCGCTAAGGTGGAGATTTGTTAGGTATGGCTCATATACCGGAAATTTGGAGTCTCTTGGAATAAAGATGTGTGTCTCCTGGTGAAAATGAGTATCTCTTGGAATTTAGTGAGTTGAGGGGAACGAGGGCGTTTTAGTAATTTATCTGTAGGTTTTATCTATAAATAGATGTGTAACCCTATGGGTATTGAACCGAACTTGTAACTCCTCTGAAATAGTGAATTCGCCGCTCTACTCCCGAGGATGTAGGCATCTTTACCGAACCTCGTAAATCTCTGTGTTCTTCTTCTGGATTTGCTTTTTGTTTGCCCTAAATTGCACAACAGTTTTTAAAAGATTTTGGCCATTCTAATCTTTTTAATTTGCTTTATTTTCTTTATATTTTTATTCTAATCTCATGAATTTGTGTATGCTTTTCGGACACCATCAAAGATGGAAGTTAATTTTTAGATTGATATTGAGCTCAAGTGTCAACATTGGTGATGCCACATAATGACATTGATGTTGATGTCATTGGATTCATTTGACAATTGTTGCATGCAATAAACTTTGCCTATCTTAGATATTCATTTGAAGGTAATGTAAGAGTTTGAAGGTTTGATGAGGGCTATACAAGATTTCTAGAAATATTTGGGGAAATTCAGGCTCTTGAAAATTTAGGGTTAGGGTTTAGTGCATCTTTATATTCTTCTTAGATAGACTTAGGGTCTGTTTGGTGCAAGTCGCAGATTATCCAGCCTTGACGATAAACGCATTATCCCGATGACTGTCGATCATCACCGATCCTGATAAGTTCGTCTGACTGTTTCGTTGCAGCGTTGGAAAAACACTCGATTCTAAAAAATCGATCATTCCGCCCTCTCGTTCCGAATAATTCGTTTAACCGTTGCTATTGTTTGACAAGTGCGTTTTGTAAAAAGCTTATTTGTAAATTTTTTTTAATTAAATAAATAATGCGTAACGAATTTATTATTTTTCTAAATGAAATTAAATAAAAAATTGTATGATATTTTTAAAATAATATTATATGTAGTTATACATTTACATAAAGGGTTTAAAAAATAATTTTTAACGATAAAATTATTTTCAAATACAAATATTGTTTTAAAATATAAATTATAATTTTTCAGCATGAAAATTTTATTTTCAAACTTATGAGAAATTGTTCCATAATTTAAATTTTCAATCGGGAAAAAATCAAATTCATAATGTAACCAAATTTTCGTCGTTCACTTCGACTTAAATTAGAGTTCAAGACACCTAATTAAGATAAAAATACATAAAGAAACTACAATTAAGTAATACGATTATAACATTCAATTTAAAATGCAAAAGTAACATCTCCCGAGAACCGTTGTTTGGTTGGTGCATGATCGAACTCCGAGCATCATTATGTGGCTCGAAACACTAGTAAGCGCAAGTGATATTCTCTCGATTTCGATACCGTGGAACACCGTGCAACGTTATCCGATCGGGATAAAACCGAACCCGGAGGTCCGTCCGCCCACTCGAAAACCCCGCAATCGTCCACTCCGTGTTGCCACCTCGGCAACCATAGAACCGTCGCCCGTAGCTACGTTGCTTACGTGATGTAAGTAGTAAGCGCCGCAGATCCACAACGGCATACGACTTGCTTGGGCTTCACCGAATATCCGGAACTCATCGTCTGTAGTTATTTAAAAAGAGAGTAGATTAGTTAGAACTCTCACTTTCTAAAACAATGCTATCTCTAATTTTGTTGGATTGAACAAATGAGGCCTAAAGCAAACTTAAACATTGTCCTCAAAGAAGCCAAACACAGTGAATAACTTTAGTGGTTTTTGCCAGACTAATATGTAAAATGTTTTCAATCTCATAAAAACATGTCATGAAAACACAAGAAATTCATTTTTAAGAGATGTAAGAAATTTACAAGTAAAATATAGTAGAAAAGAACTGATATGAGAGCCATCACCTGTCAAGTTATTCATAAACCTGATTATATGGCACATTGTTTGAAGGATGAATATCAACATTAGGTGAAACTTCTTCTCGCTAATATTAAAAAATTCTTAGCTTGAGATAAGCCTTAAAGCAATCGAAGAATTTATGCCCAAAAATTTGGCAAGAGGAACAGTATGTTGGAATATTTTAAAACTCTTACCTTTTGTTAATAATTTATGCCCAAAGTTCCGAATTAAATGATAACTACACAAGAATTAAATTTAGTGGTACGAATGTAAAGCTCAATCTAAATATGTAAGTACACAAGAATTGAGTGGTATATATGCAGATGCCCCTAAATTAGGTGCTAGATGTGTAAATAAGTATATATGCCTCATGTTTTATAATCTTCCTTTTCTTATCACATAATGACATGATAAAGCGATCATTTAACAGCAAACCATACAATATCAACAAATAAGAAGCTCAAATATGGCAATATCATTGACCGACAATAGGTGATGTAGGCCAGAAATAATCATCAGAACCTAAAAGCATACAAATGGACAAAGTGAGGGCATAGCCTAAATTCCCAACCAGAAGAACAAAGTTACAGCAGGGCCAAATTACAATGAAAAAAATCAAAAATACTATCACAGAGAAAATTGGGCTCAAGCAAAAAACAAAGATGCCAACAAAAGGAGAAGATAATAATAAAATTAGCCAATTCTGGAGAAGACCGCACTATGAGGAACCTGAATTGGAGAAAATATTAATCGCACTTCCGGACAAAGTGTCCAAAGGGCTGCCCCAGTGAGATACCGTCAAGGTCACCGTTGTCCAGACATGCAGCCCGCCGCACATAATATGTATTTCCCTGATTGACAAATAAATATACAGAAAATAAAATACAGAAAAACACCAGAATACACCAAGTGAACATTGTAGTTATAAAAATTCAGAGAGAAAGAGCCACAGCCCCTTCCCCAAATTGTCGGTCAATGATATTTCTTGCAATCCACCAGAATACACGAAGTGCACCACAACCTCTTTCTCAATGCCACTCTATTTCTTGCAATCCACCAAGATAAAGAACCGAAAAAGAGTTCAGTTAAGCAAAGAAAGAAATAGTCATATGCTGCAGCTCCTGCTCCATCAAACCAATCCTCCAATACTTGTAATCCCTTTCCTTGATGTTTTATTGCTATTGCACCGTAAATATTACTAGTACAAATCCTTGTATATGGATTGATAGTGCTGTGATTAGCATATTTCATTGCTCATTTATAGGCACCTTATTGAGACATCTTGTTATATTTTAAAGGTCAAATTATTATTATTATTATATTTTTCACACATCAAATCTTCAACCAAGCTACACATATTTCAGAGGTGCTTTAGGTTGAAATCTCCATATTACTATTGAAGGCCAGAGAAGAAATCATCAACGATTGGAGAAGAAAAGAAAGCACCATGACAACTACCTAGTATTAAGCTGAACATAGGCATATTTGAAATCAAGCTCATTTAATAAAAGAGTTTAGTTTAAGTTCACGCTCATGGGTCGATAAGCTCGACTCATGAGCTCATCATCAAGCTAAACTCAAGGCAACTCGGCTCATTTACACCCTTAATAAATATAAACCAAACTATGAAGGGATTCACCAACATGTGAACATATTAATAACAACAAAGTAATCAAATTGGAAGGTAAAAAGAAAGCAGATTAATATTATACCTATTATTAAACTTGGCTGAAATTAATAGCAGCTTAAAACCGCAGGTGGTTCTGAAAATGAAGAGCGCACACATGGCCGGGACATTTGTGAAAAAGAACAAAGATATATTTATAAACTTTGCTCATAATACTTGTATAAAAAATCAGAAATAATTTTGCAAGAAGAAAAACATTGTTTTAATCTTGCAGGTTTGTTCAAATATGCAAGCATGGCCGGGAAGGGAAGTTGATGGAAGCAGTATAAAGGGCTATTATTTGAATTTGAATGCAAAAACAAATGTGAGAAACAGTTGTGGGTTAACGGTATACAGAAGATACTCAAATTTCGTGCTAATATGAATGCTGCTATGTCTGTGTAAATTATTTACTTAGTTATGAAGATGTTTTTGTGTGGCCTGGAGTGTATGTCAAAATATCATCCACGCTGCACCATAACCATTGCTTGAGAAAAGCAGAAAAGATCTCTGAAGCACCATGGACTGGTACAAGATGGCCTTCCATGGTTAATTGAGAATTAAAAGCTCACATTCATCTTTGTTTCATAAAACAAGCAGTGGTTACCCTCAAAAGGCATAGGCCGTCCAAGCAGTTGAATGGTGATGAGCCAATGACAATTTTGTACTTGTAAATCTTACTCATGTATTAGAAGAAAAACACCTAATAGAAAAGTCTTGCTCCAATGAAAAGTGGAAAACTAATGAATCAACAATTATTGAACCAAACCAAGCAGGCAAATAGAAAAGAAAACTGTGATACATTCATATTTGCAAAACTAGCACCTTTCTTCAATCATTTCTTACAATCTCACTCAAATATCGAAGTACAAGATAAAACCCATTTATTTCAATTTACATATATAACACTGAAAACTATGCGACGTTCATTTCTTACTCAAACAGAACATCATATCTTTTTTTCTGATGACTTGAAAGCACAACCATAACGCATCTATGGTATGGTGCATCTTATGACTGCTCAACCCAGTAGATAGCAGCCCTAAAGAGCATAAAAAAGGTAGAAAATAAATGACATTTGATTTTTTTTCATCAAGAAGTCTCATCTTATGCCAATCAGAGCCTCAAATTTTCTTATAACGAGGTTATCAAGACCACATAGAGACAGTGAATTCAAGGAGGAAGGGAGATGTGAGGCCTTTAAAGCTCAACTCACGAAGGGATGAGCTTCTACACATCATTATTACAGATTTTCAGCTTTTCCAAGGAGGCAACTAGGATGTGTCATCCCTAACAGCTTCACAAAGAATAAGCTGGAATTTCTCAATGCCACTCTATTTCTTGCAATCCACCAAGATAAAGAACCGAAAAAGAGTTTAATAATTTGAAGGTGACCAAGATTCATAATTTTTATGGTAAGACTTTAATAATTTCTTGAAAGAGGTGTTGATTGTTCTTATTTGGCAGATCAAATTTTGAGATGATTAAGACTTATATTCTTATATCAAACCTTTGATGTTCCCATGAAATATGAGTTAAGTTTCATCTTTAAAAAGTCAAGCTTTGAATCTTTAACTTGACTTTTATATCAAAACAGAAGAAATTGCTTGTTAAAATTTATTGAAGTTGGCTATTAACTTAGATGATGACAAGCATCATTATTGGCTTTTATATTAATACAATGAGTTATAATTGAGACATATATTTCATTCAAGATGCAAACATTAAGAAGAAAGATACCATGCAATGCATTAGTTTGATTGAAATTCAAGATTACTATATTGAATATAAAACTCATCAGTGATGAACTCATGATCTTCATATTAAAATGTCTTGATTTTTAAGATCTTGTGTTTGATAGACTGAGTCATTATATGTATGTAAGATAATCTTATTAAAAATCAAATATATTACAATTGAGTTATTACCCTATTAATGAGAGTACATTGACTTTGAACCCTTCTAAGGCTTATGTGCTCCATGATTTTTGGATCGATAGATGACTTTCTAAGATTTTTGAATGAGTCTTTTCTTATACATGCATTTTTTAAAACTTTTAGCATTTGTGATTTTGGAGTATAACTATTTTGTTTGAGGCTTTAAGAATTCTAAGGTATATTTTGAGGCAATAGCTTTTTAAAAATTTTTTATATATTTGTATCTTCTGAGTCTTTTAGTCTTCTAAAATTTTTAATATACTTACATCTTTTAAGGCTTGTGTTTATTGTCGTTTTTGAATAAACATGTATATTTTTAGAATTTTTAAACTTTTAAAACTTTTAAGGGTACATGTCCTTTCTAAAGTTTATAGTCTTTTGAAACCTTTAACATATGAGGCTCATAGCCTTCTAAGGTTTTTAAATGTACATATACATTTGATGGCTCTTATGCTTCTAAAAATTTTGAATGTATTTCTATTGTATTAGGTTTTTAGCCTAAATGAATTTTTAAATGTACCAAAACTAAATTAAGTCTTTTAGTCTTACGAGATTTTTGAATATATTTGTAACTCGTGAGGATTTTGCCTAATGAGTGCATCTGTGTCAATTAAGGCTTTTAAACTTCTAAAAATTTTAAATTTAGTTGTACCTCATGAGGACCATATGAAAGTTTTTAGTGCATACTCCTATTAATTTCTTATTTTCTTGGAGTCTTTCTAGATAGAATCATATCTACTACTAGATTTTCATCAAGTCCTTTTATGGAATTGTCTTCTTGGAGTAATAGTGGAGAACCATCTGACACCTTATTTATGAGTTTTTTTTTTTCAAAAATTTTCAATTATTATTTTATTTTCTGTAATTATTTTATCCAAAAACAAAAAAAAATTCATTTAAATTATTAAAAGTATATTTTTTACATTTTATAAAATTAGAAATGCATTTTAGTTGTTTTCTATAATTAGGATGAAATTTATGTCATTTTAAAATATATTTCTATTTTTGTAATTTTTTGATATTTTTAATTATATTTAAATAAGAAACATCACTAAAAATTAAAATTTTATTTTAACTTCAATTTTAATTTTCCAATGTTTCTTTAGTCTTAAGGAACACTCCAAACTAATGTTTGTAATTTTATGACTTTTATTTTTTTATAATTATATTTAGATAAAATTTATGTTTATACTGAAAATAATTTTCCTGACTTTCAAATTTTCACAGAGATTTTACAAGACAATTTCCTTCATTTAAGGGTAATTTGGTGATTTTTTGAATTATTTTGTATTTTCTATTTTTTAATGGAATTTATTGATTTTAAAATAAGAAAATATATTTTTAACCATTTAAATTTGATTTTTCTTTTTTTTAGAGTTCTCTGACCACAGTGAACCTATCAAACTTGATTTCATATTTTTCTGGATTTTATTTTATCTTTATAATTTTTTAATCTAAAATAATATTAATAATCCTAAAAAAATTTGGTCTTTTAGTCATAGGGATGTTCTCTAATCTTGGAAAAATCAGCGAAGGTTCCCCATATCATTAGGAATAATCCCTTAAATTTTCATTTAATTTGGATAATTATATAATTAATTATGATTTAATTACCCTCTGGAGTATTTAATTAATGTAAAATAAAATACTTTATAAATATTTTAAATTTTTGATTCAATAATTTCTCCTCTATTCACTGAGCACAGAGATATTTTTATTTTATTTTCTACATCAGGATATGAATTTTTTAAATTTGCAAATTAATTTAATTCAGAATACCCTATTTTTCTACTTATCCAGGTCGGCCGCCACGTCAAACCTTGTACCCGTCGAAAGACCACGCATCATCACTGATTCACTGCGCTTTCCATGTGTGCTCGCGATTCTCATTCTGTGTCTTTCATCTGACGCGATCTCCGCCGTCCGCCCGATCCATAAGTGAATAAACGGCATCCGTTCATAGTCCCAAACACACCCTAAACCGAGAACCATCTAACTTCTAACCCTAAAATCTCGCTAGATAATCAACTAGATTAAGTGTGATTTATTCCTACACATTCATCTAAGTAAGACGAACATATCCATACGAATAGTTAAGCATGAAATGTAAACTCTCTTCACAAAGGTTCAATTCGAGCACAATTTTAGAAATTTTGAGTTATACCTTTCCCTAAGAGGTAAGGCCTTAATTGGATTGGTTAGAGACATTCGCCTTGAGTCTATGAAGTTCCTTCAAGCATTGGTTTGAGCTCTGGTGAGGACTATGTATGATCTCTTTCAGAAGGTGACTCGGCCTTGGTCAAAATTATATTAGAGGGCTCGGGAAAGGCTAATTTTTGTGGAAGAAGTCTCCTTAAGCTCTAGGGAAACTTAGGAGTGGATTAATTTGAAGTTTTGATGGACTTTATGGTATGCCGTAAAATGCCTTGATTTTTTAGCCAAAATTAGGGTTGAATAGTGGGGATGAAAGGATAAAAATGATTGGAATGGGCTTAGGGAGGTTGCAATTAAAGTTTGGAGTGATTTTGATAGAGTTTCCTTTGGGTTTGTACATCATCCTCTCATGGCTGAGAGGTGGTATCTTATTTATAGAGGAGGAATGAGGGCTTAATTAGCCAAGTCAGTGGGTGCAAAGGAATGCTTAGGTAGAGAGAAGAAGAGTGTTATTGGCTAATTAGAGTGAGCCATCTTAGATGAGTGAAATTGGGAGTGTTGACCATGGTGGCTCCCCTCGGGTTTGGTTTTTCCGGCAGCCAAAGTGGTCTCAGTTTTGAACTTATATTGATGAAGTAGTATTTTTACTAGTAGTGTTCTTATGAATTTCCTATTATCTGAATATTCTAAGTGAATTGATATTGCAACATATAGTCAATCTTGAAATGAATAAAAGACTGAACTCTTAGACTACGACTAAATAGCTTCTTTATTCTACAAAGTTAATCTAATTACTTGAAAATCTTTCTAAGAAATCTTACTATGATATTTATTTAAATCAAAATTATAGCATTTCTGAATTAAAACTTTACCACAATAAATCATAACTTTTATGTAGTACTAAAAATTACTTGAGGACAAGTAATTATTAAGTTTCGGGGATTTTGACCTACTGAAAATATGTTAAGATTTTCATGCCTATTTTATATTGATTTTGATGATATTGCACTTTAAAAAAAGGTATTTTTGATGTTTTTTGCAGATATGTAGATTTATGGACATTGGAGCTAAAAGATGCAAAAAGGAGCGACTTCAGAAGTAAAAGACCAAAATATGAAGATTTGATCTAGGGCCCTGACGGTGAGATCGAAGGCGCCGACGGCAGATTTTTCCCGAGAGTTCAGAAATATATTACAAGGAAGGTCACCGACGGCGAGATCGAGGCCGCCGACAACGGGCCTTAAGAGAGAGAGTCCAAAGTCAAGTATTCTAGAAGGCCGCTGACAACGAGTAAGTCGGTTCACTCACAAGGTGCATTGAATGTGGACGATTTTTGAAAGGATGCTTGGGTAACTCTTAGAAACTCTTCAACTACTTTAAAAGAAACAAGGAGTCTAGGAGTGTGTTAAAGTGTGATTACTGTGTTGGTGGTGGCATTAGAGTTTTAGAGAGTGAGTTTATTTAGTGTTAATTGTGAGGAATTCTTCGAGAGATTGTAAGAGTGGAAGGAAAGTGAGAGATTTCTTCCTCCTTGCCGCTTCGAAGGAGAATTCAAGGAGCCGTAAAGAAAGGAAGATATTCGTAGGAACTTCAAGTACTTTGCTTGGGAGGAATTCGAGATAAGTTGTATTTACTTATTGTAGTTTGTATTACTTTACTTTTATATATGAAATCCAAGTTTTGTCGTATCTTCTCCATGAAATATGAATATTTTCTCTGTCTTTCTCCTTATTTTGAGATTTTTGTGAAATGATGATTTGAATTAATTGTGCTAAGAGAATGTCAAAGAAGTTGTGATAATCTTTTCACTTCAATCTTAATTTACTTTCAATCTGGCCAATTGATTTGTTAAAATATGTTGAGTTTAACAACTAAAGTGAATATTACATCCAAGATTCAGGGAGGTCAAATTCCTTGAAAGTATGGTGCAAATAAATAGGGAAATATTATTTATCAGGCTTAGAATTGGAGATTTTAGAGTGACAGACTAAAATTCTCAATTCTGTCTTATCGTTTGGGTGTTGAAGTGTAGATGATAGCCCTAAGGCGAGGGGAATGTGAGAGCTCCGAAGTGAGAGTCGGTATCCTCCCAGCCTAACCGCAGATTCAGTAACCAAACATAGGATTAGTCAATGTTTTTTATGCCTGGACCAAAAGATAAAGAATATGCATGCTCCTATTTGGCACAACACGGTTTTAAACTAATTCTAATTATCCATTCACTTAAATTTCTTAACAAAAGAGAAGGATGCTTGCTTATATATTAAACCTCACTTTATTAGTAGAAGTAGTTAATTAGTAGAATTAGTTTGTTAAAATTGCATCTTATTTATGATTGCTTATTAGTGACAGATAGACAATTCGATTTACAAGTTGTGATTCTGAATTGGTTTCTATAATCCTAGTCTGTAGCCTATGAAATATCAACGTGGGATCGATATCCAGGACTCCACTGGAGCCCTATATTACTTGAGCGATACGTATACTTGTGTTGATAAAGGTAACTCTGCAATTATTGAATATCTTATACACTTGTTACAATATCAAGATTAAGCTAAGAACGCGGAGGCCGGTTCACTGGGACTGCCTACACATTATGGGAAAGTATATTAATAAAAACATATTACATGAATAATGAATGAAAAAAACAAGTATATATGGGTTTACTTATGACCTCCAACTTCCCAGTCCACCAATCCTCTGAAGCATCAATGATCCACTTGATAGGACCCTAACCCAAGCCTGTGGATCCCCATTTCAGTTCTTTCCATAACTTCAAGTCTATTTTTCAATGAATCCCACTTGTTTTTAAAATTCAACCAATTGTAATCGCTTCCTATCATTTCATGGTACTTCTTCATAATATTTGCCATCATTATTTGTTAAAGTTGGTGGTGTGTCTATTTCCAACTCGATCTCCTTAATATAGAAGTTGCAAAATATAATTGAGACTTTTCTATCCCACATTACTGTTGAAGCCACTTCTTTAGTCTTAATCATTATGTTACTAATAAAAGAGATGGATCAAGAAAGATACCAATAAAGCCAGTAAAACAAAATATATGATAAAAAAAATGCCAAGAAGAACAAACCCATAAACTAAAAAAATAAAAACCAAAACAAGAAAACACGAGAGAAAACAAAAATTAAAAAAAAGAATCCACCCCCATGACAATCATAGAAAAACCCCCATCACATCCCCCACACACCCACAATCCAGTCACAAGCCAGCCACCAACCAGGTAGCTCATCACAGCCACAGTTAACCCCCCGTCACACCTCCATCACAACCCCCACACAGTCACAACCAATCCCAAGACAGTCACCAACCAGAAAGAAACCACACCCCATCACAACCGCAAGCAACCCCCTATCACACCTCCATCACAACCCCACACAGCCACAACTCAATCCCAAGACAGCCGCCAACCAGGCATAAACCACCCCCATCATTGCCACTACCCAAAGCAAAAGTGCATGTCCACAAAAGCCCTTTCAGTACCGGTAATCCCTCACATCCAAATTGCACCATTACCATCAACAAAAAAACCAAATCCCACACATCAAACATACCAAAGGATATCTCCAAAAGTTACAAGAAACAAACAATCGCACATCCAACCATTCTCACCATGGAGAAGGCAGGCTGGCATCAATCCTAAGAGCTCATGGGCCAAATAAAATAGTTAAGTGCTCCACTTACCCATCAAAAACCTTAGTTAATGAATAAGTCATCACTTTTCTTAGTAGTCATTACTTGCCATTAGATAATGCAACATCAAGATGACAAGTCAACTAAAATCACTAACACCCAACCGAAGGCAACATTAGAGAGACATACACACTCCCAAGTCCAACCACCAACACCAACACTCAACCACTTGAAACAGTGAATCTGACAATTTATTTGAGTTTCACCAAAAAAATGCTATATACTAATAGCATTAACCTTTTGGCCCAGCAGTATTGCCTTTCGAATGAACAAAAAATAAAACTTGAATTTTAAAACAATTGGTGCCAATATAACAATTCTACACCCATGATAACTTTAAAGAAAATACAAAAGATAACATAAATTCCAATAGTCCAGCCAAGATAGAAAGTCACAACCCAGTCACAAGCAGACCACCCAAATTCCAACATAAATCGACAATTACATGTCACTTTTGTTTCATATGATGCATGAAGATTATCCATGAGAATAATAAAAATATGCTCAACACCCAACACCCAACCAAAGGCAACAGTCAAAAGAGTGATATTACTCACATAAAAAGGAAGAAAGACAAAAAATCACAGAAAAAAGTCATTTCTTCAAAATTCTCCACAAAGAGCATGATATTACTCACAAAAAAGCAATTCCATCGAAAATCTCATTTACTAGAACAAAGGCAACAATATTACTTACAGAGCATCACAACCATAGATTGCAGAGAGAAAGAAGAGAAATCAAAAATAGAGACACGTCAGAGAGAGACGCATGAGAGAGGCGCGTGAGAGGGACAACCGAGGAGCGATAGAAGCCATGGGATGAGGGCAGAGGAGAGGATCGAATAGGAACCTAAGGCACGGGATGAGGGCAAGCGTGATGAGGATAGAGAGGTAAGAAAATAACTCCAAACGTCTATAACAACATAAATTAAACAGAAAGATGACATTGGCATTTAAAAAAAGTAAATGCTGCCGATAAGCTACGACAACGGAGCACTTTTTAGATCTGTACTTCGGACGATGTTTGCGTTCAGAATCTAATAACAATCACAACATAATAAATAGGCCTCGCCAACATATACTGCAGTGTTAATCGTGACGAGTCCCGGGCCTGGCCACCGAAATCTCATCCAAAATCCGCCACTAAAATTTACACCGGCGAAGACACCCTAAAATTAGGAGTCTTCTTCTTCGCTGTTTTCTTCAAACCATTGCGTCCTTTTCCATCTGACAACCTCCACATAAAAAAAGCACGGAAGCCGCGACTGGAGCTACCGGGCCAAGGCTTCGACGGGATCGCGACATAAATATCCTCGTCTTTCTTCCCAATGCGTAATCCTCGACGGAAAATATGCTAGAGGAGTTGCGACAGGAGCTTGGTGTAGAAGCATGCACAGGAGCAATACATGCTGTATTTGGAGATTTATGTTAAATCCAATTAATCCATCCATGAAGGATTTACTAAATCGGGGATATAAGGCAAATCTGAGGAGAAATGATATTAATGATTCTGCAGGATTAAAGTTGCCATTTTGACCGTTTGATAAGATTTAGCTAAATCCTGCTTGAATTCTATCGTAATTGTTCGCGGTGACCTATCCTCTTTGTTGACAAGTACAAGGCGAATCGAACTGAATACGGAACTCGATGACGAGGCTTTCCAACAAATTCCCAAGTCGCAAGGCTCATCTCCTATCTCAGTCCAAAATCTCTTCCCAAGCGGCTCCGCCCTGCTCTCTTTCCTCCCTCAAAGCCCCTGGTGATCCTGGACGAAGAGATGTAGGGGTAGGAGAGAGAAGAAACTGCATAGCCAAGAGCTCCTCGATTTGGTCCGTTTATTTACTTGCCTCGACTCGGTTGCCGAGGACTTACGTGGGGGTTACCACTAACTTCTACCGCCGGTAATGCATCAATGCCTGATTTCAATAATTTGTGAGCCTCTAGCTGCGTATTTTGATTTTCCGCTTTATATTGTTATCTGAGATGCCGATTTCTTGCAAAAACAAACATCTGTGGAGTTTTTATTTTATTTTATTTTTTTCCAAATTAAACTGTATTAGAATTGCAGCCAGCGAATTCACCCAATTGAATTTAATAAAGAAGTTTATGGCTTTAATGTATTTTTTGATATATTACTTTACAGTGTGTTATTAGAACAAGGATTCAATCGCTTACAGATGCTAGATTTAAGATATCACCAGATATCTGCTCATGCTCCCTGTTTACTTTTAACATTAAGTACTTTCAGTATATAAAAAATAAAATCTTTGGCAGTTATTATTTTGTTTTCCATCATTCGTGAAATTAAGTTTTTGGAGTTAAAGGCATTATTCATGTTTATCAAAGCAGGCTTTGTGACGGAGGCTGGATTGACTCTCTTGTTCCTTGGGGAAGAAATAGGCAGATGGATTTTATGAAGTTTAAGCCTTTAAGGCACTCAGAAATCAGAGAATAAGAAGATAAAATATTTAAATCAAGAAAAGAAAAAAAACAAAACAAAATATGAGAAGTTACCTTAGTTCAGTGGAGAAAGGGAGAGGGCGAGCTTCTTGTACACCACCCAAAGTTATTCTCTTATAAAACTTGGATCAAATGAACACGAAGTGGGAGGAAGCCACAATCAATAATTTAAGTCACTTATATCATCAATACAATGAGAATGTCTTTACATGAGGTCTGCATGAAGAAAATAAATTACTATGGTTTAATGTGCCCAAATCCTTATTGCATCTAAATTATTTAAATACTAGAAAAAAATGTAAGTTCTATCACAAATATTGTCAAGCCAAAAAAGTTTGAAAGTAGGTGTAGATCAACCCTTTTGTTGCCCGATTTGATTACTTGTAGTTGGACTATAAGAAAGCAAACATGTCTAAGCTGACTTTACTAAATTATTAGTTGATACAAATGACACTATATCAATGCCCCTTGAGGTACAAATAACTTTCTCTATAGAATCTTCAATCTATAATCATTAAGGAGGTTTGATGTTATCTTTTGAAGTTCTTTGTTTGCTATAGGTCGTGTGATAGAGGTATGTATTTCCACCTGAATAAGATTATGTGCTCTACACTTATTCCAATAGTAATCTCACATGATCAACTCTCTGTGGTGGGAACAATGGACTCGATATTAATATTTTTTTAATTTTTTTAATTTTATTTTTTGTAGATATCGCTTTTGTAGAATAATCAATTGGAAGTTCTCTGGGCGTGAGAGTTCCTTAGTAAGGCATAATACCTTCTATCTTTTAAATATAATTGATAAATATTTTTGGAGCTAAATATAGAGCATATGCATTAAAACTAACTTCATAATTATTTGAAGAGGACTAAATGCATTTATGTTACAATTTTTATATTTTATTTATTTGACTCATTTAGGACATATATGAGCCATGGAAAAAACTTCTTAATTATACTCTTGAGTGTTTTCCATGACATTCAATACATTAGAATATTGTTCATTATGAAATTCAAATTGCTTTATAATACCATCATAAAAATCATATGAATTTTATTCGAATAATGTAGCAAGATCATAATTTAAATGTAACGGTGATTAAATGATTATTTTCTTTCTAGCTTAATCCATTAATAGTCTTAAATAGTGATTTGTGCATAGACTTATATATAATGCTATTTAAATGCAAACTTAATAGTTGGAAGCAGGGTTTAAAATTTTGTGCTTAGGTATTGAGACATTTTTTATCGGTCAGGTGAGATGTAAGTTTCAAGGTGCTTTGAAGCATAATCCTCATATCAACAAATTTTGTGAAATATTAACATCAAAGTATGAACAAATATATTAGCATTTTAATATCAAATTATGAAGATGTGTAATAAAATACTAAAATCGTATATCAAAGTAATAAAATAATAATTCAATACATGTTTGACATAATAAATTTCTCTCATGCTTAGACATTAAAGTAAAAAAAAAAACAAATTATTCATATTATAATTTTAAAATTCAAAAGCCTCCAATGCTCTTTTCATTTTGCGGACCTTCAATGGAATTATTATCACAATGAATTGATATTTCTTCTATCTTAACCCGAATAGTAATAGTCTCCCAAATTTTCTCCTCAGCATCGATCTCAATCATCATTCTCTTTCTTAATCAATATAAATCAATAAGAATATCATTAAAGTTTAAAATAAAGATTATATTGATGGTGAAAACTGTAATTACATAATTTTTTATAATTTTTTTAAAACTTTATGCTAATTTTTATTAGATTAATTTATCTTACTTTTGTCTCCATCGGAAAAATCAATATTTGAGATCTTTTTATTGCAAATTTGATATTGTAGCTTCATCTTTATCATATGGAAATCATTCATCATCTAATGGCATGCCATTTTAAATTATTGGATATTCATCCTTTTTTAAGGTTTTTTTTTTTCGATTGTTTATCTCATAATCTCTTACCGTACATGATATAGAATAATAAGTTATTCTTTAAGGTAATTAAATGATTTCTTCTTTTGCTATGAATTTAATTTTATGTATTCTAGTTTCACTCATAACTAGATGGCGAATATGTAAGGCCTTGTTAAGCTCTAGCTCTAGAGTGGTATCACTAAATTGAAACTACCATTCAATTAAAATTTGAGTAAAAACACAATTAAAAATGGAAAAAATTTTGTTGGAACATTAACCGATAAATATAAAAAAATTATCCAAGGAATATTTTATAGTTATTAGTTATTATGGGAAGTTTTTTCTTCGATTATCATAGGAGCGAGACAAGTTTCCATGGATATTAGGGCAAAATAAAGTATAGACGTAGAATTCAAGAGGTAAGCAGTTCTTTCTCAAATCCTAACTTCTAAGATTAAAGATAAACATATCCTAACCCTAATCATATTAAGACATATTTATATCAAATAATAATAACTAATAAATGACTAAATTGCCATTTTTAGTGTTGTTCGAATTTTTTGGTGGTCACGTAGGTTCAATGGGACCACTCTAATTAGTGGAGCACGAGGTGGAAGGCACCGGTCTAACATAACTCTAATCCCAGTAAGACACCTTGTCTTCAAGATGAAAGAGATGAAACTGCTGCTTGATCATGTCATATGGCTCCCACGTGATATCATAATTTGACAACTCTATTAAATCAACATTTCTTTCCCTCCTATCAGTTTTTGACGCACCCCTTTTAACTCCAGTGGTTCCAAGAAAACTTTTATATCCATAGTCAAAGTAGGGGAGAGTGAAGAAGATGGCACACTATCACCAATAGCATGTCTCAACTGCGATAAGTGAAACATTGATGGAGTGTCGACGAAGGAGGCAAATTTAAACAATAAGCTACTGCACCAATGCGCTCATTGATCTCATAAAATAGTGAGAGCTTCTCATTCCCGCATCTTGACAATGTCTTATGCCGATAGGGTTGAAGTTTTAGATACATGGTATCTCGTACCGCAAACTGTACATACATTCAATGTCCATCGGCTTGATTCTTCATAATTATT
Organism: Papilionanthe hookeriana x Papilionanthe teres; assembly: GCA_022702705.1. Classification (NCBI taxonomy): domain Eukaryota; kingdom Viridiplantae; phylum Streptophyta; class Magnoliopsida; order Asparagales; family Orchidaceae; genus Papilionanthe; species Papilionanthe hookeriana x Papilionanthe teres. Next base: position 24,889,056 of record CM040435.1, on the reverse strand, counting down.
TGAGCTTTCAATAAATGTTCCTTCAATTCCTTCAACACGTTGTCCCTCTCTTCTAAATACTGATCTACCAGAGACACCGACGCAGTACTGTGTTCATAATGCTGCACCAAATGGGGTGGATTGCGGCCATACAAGATTTTCAGAGTGGTCTGAGAAGCCATATGATACGACCAAAATTCTGCCTAGGGTAGCCATTTAGACCATTTGCTTGGGTGCGTCAGCTATAAAGCAGTTCAAATAGGTTGCCACACTCTGATTAACAATTTTGGACTGTCTATCAATCTGTGGGTGGTACGCTGTACTTTTCTTTAATACTGTCCTTTGCATTCTAAACAACTCCCTGTTGAAATGACTCACCTTGTCTCAATCTGACTATCTATTATGGAAATTTCATGATAATGGACAACCTTCTGTATAAAAACAATGATGACAGAAACAACAATATGGGGATGACGTAGAGTGTCAAAGTGAGTATACTTGCTCAATCGGTCCACCACCACCAGGATGACCATAAATCCTTCTAACTGAGGCAAGCCTTCAATGAAATTAATAGTCACCTCCTCCCATACATTATCTGATAATGTTAGAGGTTGTAGCAACCCCCCAGACGCTAATCTCATATACTTCTGTCGTTGGCACATATCACACTTGAGACCATGTCCACATCTTTTCTCATTCATGCACAATACAATTCTGCTTCTATTCTAGAAGTATGTTTTCAGCATGCCCGAATGCCTTCCGATAGCTTTGTCATGAAACTTCTGTAATTAATTCAATATTTCTTGAATTTTGGGGAATTGGATATTTCCCAACTCCTCATCTGCCTCACTCTCTTGCCTCAAGACCTCCCAATATAAAACCAAAGGATTGACAATGCCAACAATTGAGGTTCCTCTGTCATGATAAGACATCAACGATCATATTCTCAATCCTAGGTGATATTGAATCTCAAAGTCCTACACTATTAGTATCTTAGATAACCACCTCTGATGTTTCTCAGTCATCATACACTGTTCTAATAGAAATTTAAGACCGCTTTGATATGTATGTACTATAAAATGCCACCCCAACAAATAAGGTCTTCATTTTTTAATGGCGAGCATAATCACCCAAAGCTCTCACTCGTAAAATGGCTCAGCACTTGACTGAAATAAATCGTTGACACTTCATGAGGACTTCACATAATCCATAGCCTGAAATATCCGTCTCTAAAATGAATGGTTGGCTAAAATTAGGTAGCACTAGCACTGGTGCACTCGTCATGGCTTTCTTTAACTTCTCAAAAGCCTGGGTCACTGCTCACACCACTGAAAGTTACCGAAAGGACTCGCTAATCTTAAGCCTTCAACCGAGCTCCTCCAGCCAAGCTCGTACATACTTATTGAGTTCTTTTATTGAGCTCGCTAATACTAATAAAGCCCTTCTACCGAGCTAGTCGATACTTATCTAGCTTCATCATCGTGCTTAAAGAATAATTCTTTAAGATAGAAGGGAAAGAACTTTGTTTCATTTTCATACATATTTATTTATTGACCGCCTGACATTCCTTATCAATGATAGATATCTCTAGGCCTCGTATAGTACGACCTATAATATATTATTTTACTTTTTCTTTAGAGCTATGTGTGGGCACAAACGCTCAATGATGTATAAATAAAGATATAAGATGGGAGGAAAGAATGATTACTGCCACTTCCTCCTTTTTTTCCTGGTCATAATTGTAGAAAAAAAGACTAAAGATCTTCAGCTTCTTTTTGCCTCTTTCATGAGATCTCTCTTAGATTGTATAGGATCACGGATTATATGGGATCATACATCCTAAAAGGATTCAACACTAGTGTACAGTCGTTCCTTGGAAGACCACTTTGATCACTTGAAGGTGTTGACGATACTCGGTGAGCACCAGCTCTATACTAAATTAAAAAATGCTTGTTTGCCCATGGAGTACATAGGACATGTGGTGTCGACGGATCAATTGAATGTGGAGTGGCAGCTATCATGGATTGGTCGATACTTAAGACCTAGAAGACATTGAGAGGATTTCTAGGACTTGCTTGATAATATCGAAAGTTTGTGAAATATTACAACTCAATTGTGTGGTCGTTAAAGAAAAATTGAAGGAGGAGGAACTCACGTGAATGCTGACGAGCTTCGGAAGTACTTGTTAAGTCCTTTGAAGCGATAAACATTGCTATTGCTTGTCCCCTCCAAAAATACAACTAATGAGTACGATTCGCCCGACCAGTCAGGACATGAAATGCATAGTTGATGAGCTCGATCCATTGGGCTCATCTAATAGTTGGGCTATCATGCTGTTAAGAAAACTCACTTTTTGATGCACATTTAGTCCTCCGATTCTTTTAACTCTTCGACGGGATACTATGAGAAAAAGAAGATGATGAGAAAAATAAGATAACAAGTCACGTCCATGTGTGACTAGAGGGATGATAAGATTGCAGCTATTGCTCTGCCTTGTTAGGGTTTATCTAAATATACAATTATTCATATTCAATCGAAATGGTACTTCTATCACCAATAAGTTTTTACTGGTTATGCCTTGAAGTGTAGTCACAAGTTTTTAAGGTCGAGCTCAGACTTTCCATACTCTGGTGGCATGACAGCTACACTTGTAGGGAGTAGTGACGAGTGCTGTCAAATAACTGTGGACCGATTCTAATTCTGGAGCCTTTACTTTTTAGTTGGTGCTAGTGACCCATTCCCTTGTTATGATCTTTATGAGATATAGAAGGATTTCATCTTGCCGAGTTATCGTGGGCAAGAACGCATGCTATTCAATAAGAAATGAGGGATATTACTTGTTTTAGTAACTAGGAGGACAGTAACCAGGATTTCACCTTGAAATGGCGGAATATAGTGAAGAGTTTTGAGACTTCCCTGTTATGGAGGGTGCGTTGATGTTAGCCTTCTGACATTGTTGAAGAATAACTATTATATCATTTAAGAGAGTTACTTCGCGGACACTTGCAACGTTCGTTAATGCGCTGTTATCTAGTTATAAGTGGAAGAAATAATGTTAATAACGACATAATTAAATTCATTGGTTATAAGAACGGTCTATGATGTTAAATCCTTGTACGATATATAATAAACATGCAAGTCCTTGTTAAAACTGTAAGTTAGATGCTTTATTTTTGTGCTCCTTCATTTTCTCTTGAGAGTTTACCGTTACTCCGATCTTGCTCCAATAGGAAAAATCTCAAAAGAAGAGATGCATATCCCGAAGGAATGACCGAGGGAAATTGTACATAAGAGGCTATAGAGAGGAAGACATTCTAAGAGTTCTCAAGTGTCCAATGGGAGGAATGAGAAAGCCGAGAGTTCAAATCCCATCGATGCAAAAGAACTGCCAGATCATCTTATGGGGAGCATAGCGATTCTGATTATTCTCTTGGAAGCTGGTCTGAATGAAATGACTTCATAAGAGATCCTTACACAGTCAGCCTCAAATCTTGCTTTCGAGTAGCCAGCAACTGTTAACCCAAAAATCATTGTTGGAGGGCAATTTTCTGACCGTCTGAATGATTGGAAAAGCTCCAACATAGTTATGCTCCCAGAGCTGAGTTTTGGTAACTAGTATCCACCATATATGTTTTTTCTTATTTCGGTCGCTTGAGATCTTGATATTCTAGTGTCTTGTTGTAGAGAAGTTCGTTGATCTGCTGCCTGATCCTATGATTGTTCTCAAGGATTCTATTATAGAAGAAGTTGAAAGATGGCAAGATGTGTTGCAGAACCAATGGTCTAGATCCGATTGCCCACCGACGAGCTTTCCCTTGAAGATAATATCGACTATTTCCCATTTTTCAGTGCAGCAATTTCATGCCTCGTGATTGCTTTGCGCTTGCAGATTAATTGGTTGTAAAGAAGCTTGATGGAGCCGAGGGTAGTGCCATGGAAGTGAAGTTTGTTTCTTCTGAAGGACTACCTGTGGAGGAGTCAACAATCGTTGCTGAAATCAGACCATTGTGTTATGAAAATAACGGAGAAAATAGAAATCGACACAAATCAGAAGAACACAAGAGATTTAACGAGGTTCAGCAAAGCACCGCCTACGTCCTCTGGAGCGAGCTGTGAATTTCACTATTTCAGAGGAGTTACAAGTTCGGTTCACATATCCATAGAATTACACATCTATTTATAGATAAACCCCACAGATAAATTACAAATACGCCCTCGCTCCCCTCAACCCACTAAACATGAAGAAACACACCTCTTCAACAAGAAAACTCCAACTCCTTAGATATGAGCCATACCTAACAATTCTCCACCTTGGCGAATATCAAGCACTCTAGTATAAATACTTCACCCTGTGATACGTGCCTACCAAACAAATCTCCACCTTGAAGAAATATTCAACTTCTTAGTAGAAATACTTCTAACAATCTCCACCTTTGCGAATATCCAACTCCTTAGAGAAAATTTCTACCTCGCGAATATCCAGCTTTCTTTGTGAGAAATAGATCACGAAGCTTCTTACACCAAATATGGTCGGGTAACCAAACCATCTAACCCTGCCATCAAAGCTCCTACCGTAATTCCATCATATGATCCGACAACGTGTACTCCACCTACAACTCGTACTCCCCAACAACATGATAGATAAGTACCATCAAGTTTCTGAGCCCGTAACGTATTCAAAATTCCTGTCGCGTCAACAAATCTTTCACCTTTGCTTCGCCACAATCCGAAGCTTCCTGCTCCACCAAGCCTTCACTATCTCGACTTTCGCACTGCACATCGCCATCCGAATTTAATCTCGCACCGTATTTTTCTCGCCTCGCTTCGAGAAACAAAAGAAAATACTTCGCAAATAAATTCAAAGAAACCCGAAATTTTCTCCTCGTCAAATCGCAAGAACTATCCCGCGATTCTCCCGCGATTCGTGAATTAAATTTTCCACACGAAGACAATTCCCGTTCATACCGACATCGCCCACCGTCGTTTCCGCGAGCCCACGAATCCCTTCACACCCGTTCGATGAATACCTCCAAGAAACTCCCGTTTACGAAATAATCGTGCCCGCTCGCCACCCGCACTCTCGTCGAACTCCACTCGCCGCAAAAATCTCTTGCGACGAACCGGCGAATTTAACCGGCTGAACACCCATCTCCCGCAAAACGAGGCCTCCCGTTCATGGTGGATAAACCTCTATTTTCCGTGGATTTTGAACCGGCCGACTCCCTTCGTGCGAATTAAAATTCCCTCCGCACGCAGAAGAAAAATTTCTCCGTCGCCAGCAGAAGAAAAAACTTCCCGTAAATTAAGAATTTCTATACGTAAAGTTTCTCTTTAGCCGACCATTCCTTTCCCTCCTCAGCCTTTTAGCCTCACTAATTGATGGATTGCCAACTCCGATCCACCGCAAGAAAAATTTGAGGAATGGGAGAGGAATATTCCTATAAAAGATTCCTTTATTCTTTCCTCTTCCTTCCCTGCCCGCTGCTTGGACCGCGTCCGCCGAACCGTCGCAACTGCTCCCGAACTGTTGACCGCCTGTCGCAACTGCTCGCACCTCTTCGCCGAAGCCCCGTCTGCTCTTGCCGCAGCCGTCGAACGCCTGTGAAATCCTGCCGCCGAACTTCCTTGCGACCGCGAACTTCCGCCGATCTGCTTCGCGCCTGACTAGTTCGCCTGCTTCTTCCTGCCGTGACACCAAAACGCCTGCTCACGCACTGCCGGAACTACCGAACCGAGACCTGCCTCACTCGCCTGATAGCACCTCTTCGCGAGAGAATCCTCGTCACAGCCTCCTTCTCCATAAGCCCTTCGCGAACTGCCTTCGCCTTTGTCACGAACTCTCTAGAAGCCCTCGCGAACTCCGCACCGAACCGGCCGCAAGACCCGCCGCTAGAAGTCGCGCGTGAACCGAAGCTCGCCTCCCCGTTCCTCGTTCTCCGCGATCTTGTTCGCAAATCTCCGGGGCCGAACTTCCCTCCGTGCGGCTCGCAGGCAGTCACGCGAGAACCTTTCCGCCCGCCCGCGCGTGAACCCGCTCGAGACGAACGCCCTCACCGTGAACTACCTCTCCATGCCAAACTCCCGCCGTAACACCGCAATTCTTCCAACCTCGGCCAAATCTTCTTTTCTTCTCCGATCTCCCGCGTCGATCTCCTCCTCGTTTCCTCGAACGGCGCTCTCATACCCAATCGTTATGAAAATAACTAGAGAAAATGAAATCGACACAAATCGTAAGAACACAAAGAGATTTAACGAGGTTCGGCAAAGAATTGCCTACGTCCTCGGGAGTGAGCCGGCGAATTTCACTATTCAGAGGAGTTACAAGTTCGGTTCACATATCCATAGGATTACACATCTATTTATAGAAACCCCACAGATAAATTACAAATACGCCCTCGCTCCCCTCAACCCACTAAACATAAAGAGACACACCTCTTCAACAAGAAAACTCCAACTCCTTAGATATGAGCCATACCTAACACATTGGTGGTGGAGTTGGCTCCCACTTCTCTGACCACTCATATTGTTGATTTTTCTGACCATGTAGGCCACCCGAGGGATGAGTTACTATCAACTCACAAGGAGTTGGCTAGAGAGGAGCTTGCAAAAGTTTTGGAGAAGTTGCTGATTTCAAAGTACAAGGTGATGCGCATTGAAGATATATTGTTTGATATGCAAGACCATGTCATGGATATGGAAGACAACTTGCAGAGAGTCAAAAAATACATCCTTGCCTTGGAGGATAAGTTGGCAACGAGTTCAGTGGAGATTCAAAAAAATTGCAAGGAGTTAGGGGAGGTGAAATTGACGTTACCACTTTTTCGACAATGACTTGAATTGCTGCAGTTTGTGCATTTTCTTGCAGGAGGGGAGTTAGTCATAAATAGCCTTTTGCATTCCGAGAAAATTGATTGAATTATCTAAAAAGCCACTATCTTGGCTTATTTTATGAAGAACTATAATTGTTATTTCTATTTTTCTTTTATTCTCGATGTCATACTAGTGATATTGATTGTTTTAGACCCACATATATATATATATATGGAGATGTCTTGGATAGTCTATAATATCATGATATGAGCATATTTACTTTGTGATAGTGGCTAACTTTTTTTTGTACGAACTTTTCGACTTACTAATGTTATGGCCTGTTGCGCCATTTTGGCTTTACACCGTATTTTCGTTATTATCCTTATGGTAGTATAAGAGAGTACCATTGATTCAAATTTCACACATCTTTCAATGTCACTCTCTTTCAGTGCTTCTGCTTCATGCCCTTGCCTTTCTTCTTGCAACTTTCTTTTTGCAATCATAGCGAATCTCAAGGATTTTAGTCTGGATTAGCATTGCTATAAAGAATAGTGCAAGAACTTTCTTGCTTTGAAAATGTTCGTTGGATTGTCGTTGACCGCAGAAGCTCTTCCCGCCATACAAAAAGATTGCATCTTTGACAATTCTTATGTTCTTCGGCTGCCTCGGGAGGATGAAGCTCCTAACACCATGTGTCTATATGAGGTGTGTTTTTACCTAGAACGATTTCGTCCTGGTCTTTGTTTTCCACTGTGTGAGGAACTTGTGGACATTCTCAACTTTTGACTTGGTTTCTGCTCATATTCACCCGAAAATAATCAATTTGTGTTATGTTAGATCCATTCTTATAAGTAATAATATGTTCATTTCGTTTCTCGAATAAAGTATTGACAATAACAAAATCATATGCTAAAGCAAAATCTAATATAGCTCTATTTTTTTATTAATTACTCCAAAATCGTAGCTACTATGAATATTTCTAAAATCTTCTACCATTCTACTGACATGTCCATTTAAATCTTTTCCAATAAAAATTCTTTCTTCAAGAGATATCATTTGTATTAAGTTTTTTAAGTCATTCCAGAATTTTTCTTTAGTACCTATAGTTAAACCTACTTGAGAAGCATAAGCACTTATAATATTAAAAATCTTAGTGAACAATAATCTTAAGGGCTATAATTTTATCTCCAACTCTATTAATATTTACAGCATTACACCTACACCATTTCTAATGTGATTCTTACCTGAGTACCAAACTTTAAAACCTAAGTTATCAATCTCCTTAGCCTTTTCTCCAACTCATTTAGTTTCTTAAACACATGAGATATTTATCTTTCTCTAAATCATAATTCACATGTTCTAGCATGGCACAAAATGTGCTAATAGCCAAATTTATTCAAGTAAAGCCCACAGAGAACAAGATTACAAAAAATAAAAATCTGAAATCTAGCAAACAAGTGTGCCCCGTGCCAAAAGTTTTTTCGAACTTTTTTTGAGAAAAAAAGAATCAAACAAATAGAGGGCTGCACAAGTAGGGCACAAAATCCATTCCGCCAGATCTCCTACAACTCTAAACGACAATCCAAAGGCATATAAATGATTATGCAAGTAGGTACCAGATCTATTTCTCAGCAAAGATAGAAACGATAAAGAGAAAACCTGCAGAGAAATGAGTAGAGGTAGGAAGAAATTTTAGAACCATAAAAGAATTTTAAGATTTCTGAAGTTACCTCCCTCTTACTGGAAATTATTGCATACGAAAAACGTACACAGTGCTGCGTACGTGCTCTTCAAATAACCAGCGAATAACCCATAATAACCCTATGAATAACATCAAAATGGAACCGCGGAAGTTATTGGAAGATTATTAGGAAGTTATTGCAGCGTTATTTGAGTTAATGCCTTAATAACCTCACAAAACCCCAAATAACGGATAAAAAATATAAAAGTGAAACTGCGGAGGTTATTGGGAGATTTTTGGAATTAATGACACAATAAGCTCCTAATAACCTCTCAATAATCCCAAAATACACAAGCTCGGAAGTTATTTGCTGGTTATTTTTGCGGTCAACGTACGCAGCGTTGCGTACGTCGTCCGTATGCAATAATTTTCCCTCTCTTACATAGAGAATAACGCTTCGATCATGCTCTTTCAACATTGAGAAATTGCGGCATCATATGGAGGAATCATGCACTCGATATTGAGGGCGGGTGATACCTTTGTCATTTTACGGCAACAAAATTGTTGACTGCGGATGCTTGACAGCGGCGTAACCTTCTACGCGACAAACAAATGTGTCAAACCGCATTTTCAAACTACAACATAGGCAAAACGCTGTGCGAAAGGAGTTGTTTGTTTAAATATTATTGTTATTCCTATCATTATTAATTGGTCATTTTGTTTGAAAATATAATTTATTTTCTCACACATGATGCTAAAGATGTAAATAATGAAAATTCATTCTCACCCAAGGTAGAAGGGATTAAGTTATTTAGGGTTCACGAGAGATAAATATCTGAGAACAAAATATTTTTGGGGTATTGCATAAGAAGGCATAGAACTAATTAGTAGTGATAAAAAAGGGATTTTGAAGTTCAATTTTATGACCAACATCCACTTTTTAAGAAACCAAAAGAAGAATTCACTATTAGAAAAGAAAGAGTACTAGAATGTTTCCTGTAAAGAAAAAAGGCTCAATGGATTATTTGTATGTATTATTATAATAAATTATAAGATTCTTTCGAGATATTGGACTATTTGCTATTTATAATAATATTTGTTCACGGAATATAAATTGAATATGCATTGAATGTTGGAATATATTGTCAGGAGTTGTCATTGTTGTGTGCCTGGATTAATTTATCTTTTGCACTGCATAACCAGCTTATCTTTTACATGCAACCTTTCCATTCAACTGAGTTACAGTGTCTTCATGTCTTCAATGCGATTAAAAATTCAGAAGGATTTGTAATGGCCGAACATTGCTTGAGTGAATATTTGTTTCCAAATGAGTTTCCAAGAGGCTTTTATGAGAAGTTGAAGTGCCTTGATCTTTAATGCTTTAGACATGATCTTCCGGTTGTATGTTAATGATGCCTATTGACACTTAAGAGAATTTCAAGGATCACACCCGGGTTTCTTAAATTAGAAACATGTTTTCTTCTTTTTGTTTCTATAATCCAAAATATTTCATCTTATTTTGTTTTTTGTAAGCAAGATTAAGAAAAACTATCCCCACATAAAAAACACAAAACAAAATAAAGACATAAAGAAAAAGTCAAAAACAAAATTAAAATAAGAAATTGAAACATCCATCGTTAATTTCTTAAGCCATTTTTGCTTGATTTCATAGAAGTGTTTATTTTGGGGCCGTTTGGGATCACTTTTGATTTTTATTTTGATCTTGATTTTTAATTTTTTATTTTATTTTGTTTTGTTTATGTTTTTACTTCAAATAAAACATGTTTGTTTGGTTATAACATGTTTAATTATTTTAAAAGAAAAATTAAAACATTCAAAAAATGTATTAAACAAACATATTTATAAACTAATAATAAAAGTGTTCCCAAACAAGCCCTTAATTATGGAAGTGAACATGCTGTAGAATCCTTTTTTAATAATAAATGAATCTCCACAGACTAAAACAACATAATGGTGAACTAAAGGGTGGAGCAAAAGCGTCATCTGCTGGAAGGCCATGGTCTCTCGCCTGCATAATACAAGGATTCAAAAATCGTAGTGAAGGTATTCGACTATGCTTCCTTTTATTAATCTTTTTATATGAGCTGGAGCAGGGTGTTTACTTAAGAGATGTTCTAGAGAAAACAAAGTTATTTTCTTTTAAGTAAAAAACCCCATCAATGTAATGAAGTTCTTGACGATAACAACCATCAATGTTTCTTCAATTAACTGAGGATGGTTAATTTGGCCGAATCTATACTTAAATTATTCTTCTATTTAATAACAAATACTTAAAAAAACTTGAAATACAGCCTTACCTTTTATTTTATTCCCCTTTTTCCTCAAACCAAACAGCCTATCTTCTGTGCTAAGAAACATTCATGCATCAACTCCTGAAGGCATGCATGCAGTTTTGGATTGAGTTGCTCAAACTTCATCATCTTTCTTCATCAGAAATTAATGAAAACTATAAAGAATTGAAGAATAAAATGGTGGAATACCCATTACAATGCGTATTAAGAAACTCGCAGTAGTTAGTCTTTTAAAGAGTTTGAGACATGAACTGATCTACAAGACTAGGCTACAACAAAAATTGGTATGAAATGCCTCAACGCCCTAACGAAAGCTAAATGACCACAGCATCATTGCTATTTGGCAGATGAAAAATCAGCCCAAAATATCATTATGTAACTTAAGTTTGTACTCTTTTTTGTTTAGTTCAGTATTGAATTTCAAGAATAATCATAGCTTGATATTACAGTTCTGCAATAAAGGGTTGACTAGTTGGTTTTACTATCTACAGGCTTTTAAGGCAGATGAACAGATTAATACCAGCTATATGGTTCCCAAACCGAAAAAAGCCAAGCAGTAATTAAACCAAATTGCCCAGCTTAATTGATCAGCTCTTGATCAGCTCTTAGATGTTGATTACACATACATACATACATACATACATACATACATACATATGGCATTTACAAAATAACACGCAATTATTATGTATTTATATATCTAACACCCAAACTTTGATTTTTACATTTAAACCACTCATATCTTTCATATCACATCAAAAATATCACTATTTTAACTTAAAAAAAAAAAGTGAAATATACCTTTTCATGCATTGGGAATTGGTCATGTAAATATTGAAGTTAGGTATTTGATATGTAAATACATAAGTGAGTGGTATGTATTTAAATCTTCCTCTCTTTATATATATAGTAAAAGATTGGTCAGATGCTATTAGACGAGACTCCCGATCAAACTCGTGTGCCTATGAATTTCATTCCGCATATAGGTGGATCGAACCCGTAACCCTCTGGGGTCTTACAAACTCTAGCAACCAAAGAGTCGCGGTAGGCATCACTGATGGGAAAAATGAAACTGAGGAATTTGCTGACTCTTATGGACCCAAGGATCTAATGGAAAACGAATGTTTCTTGGAGAATGATCGTCATTCGGTAAGAGGACCACTACTTGAAATTTATTAGTAGGAAATTCCCTCATACCTGTGGTTATTGTGGACAATTCTCTATCGCTTTGTGATTTTTCAGTGAGATCGTTCAGCGGTACCTCAAGAGCAAGGGATTTTACCTTAGCTAGAGACAGAAGTCACAAGGTTAATTGAGTGATCTAGGCCTTTGGTCTTTATGAACAAGGTATTTTTTAAATTGAGGTTGCTATGGATTTGAGTTGTTCTGCTAAATCTTCTTTTAATAAATTGGAGAATTAGGAACCTAAATGATAGCCAAAACCTCATCCTATGTGGAATTCCAAAAAGAGAGATTACCCTCTCCCTAAACATCTAAGAATTTTCTTGTCAACATTTGAACTCCTTGACTTTCCTTCTTTTAGGTAACTCGATGTAATGTGAATATCTAGTCTTTCATTGAGGCACACTCCTGCCTCAACACCTATGGTACTGCTACTAGCATTCAAGTGTTGTCTTGTGAAGGTTGGGAACTTTATCTTTCAGAAGTTTAGGAAGCGGAATAACTGTAAAATATTTTTGACTCGAAAGGGATTAACCAATTGACGAAGTATGATATTTATCATATATTGTTGTGAAAAAACAACGGTAATAAAATGAAAATTGGAATGAGAAAATTCAAAAAACTGAAATACAGCAGAAACATACAGATTTACGTGGTTCAGCAATTTGCTTATGTCCATGAAGCTGCAGAGTATTTTATTTGCTCGAGGATTTACACCGTCGACCACGTCGACTTACAAGAAATAACTTCTATCTCTCTTCCTCTCTCTCTCTCTCCTTTCTTCTCTCTCTCCCTCTCTAAACTGAGAGCTACAGGAAGAAGAAACCAAGAAAAACCAGGGTTGCATTTTTCTTTGTCTCGTAAGCACACAGGAGAGCATTAATTTTGGGCCCAGCAAATTAAGCCGCAAGCTTAATTCATACTTCAGAGAAGAACAACGGGATTATTCCTGTAAGCTAAAACCGGAGAGGAATGTCTTGGAATCATTCGCCCAGCATGCATTTAAATCACCAAATCAAGGACCATTTAAGGAAGTGAAGCCTAATTCCCGAATTCTGGAGAAGAATAAGGCGGGAGCGACACTTTGGGCAAGCAGTTTAATCAATAGAAGGAATTCTGGAAGAAGTGACAGGCGAGATCTTCATTTGGAACTTAATTAATTCGCAGCGATTAATTAAGGAAGCAAATAACAGGAAATTAATTCGTCCAGATAATTTTCAAATATGCACAATACCGCTAACACAACAATTCTCCCACTTGGAGATTGGGACACTGGCTGCACCGTCCACTGGCTGCATCATCATTTTCCTCAAATATGATATCCTCCACCTCTGCAACTCAAAACTCCTGTCTTCAAGTTAAAAGAAGTTGAGCGCGACTTCAGCTTCTCAAGAGTAACAACTTTTGTTGACATATCAGTGTCAGCATAGCCTTGTACCTCCAAGCTCTTTCCTGGGTTATTTATGTATCTGCTTACAACTCCTACTGCATGGGCAATATCATGCCTCTTGTACCTCTTACTGCCATCAAACTCAGTCTTCACCCGGTACTCTTACTTGTAGTGCAATACCTTCTTCCATGGTGGAAGTTCTATCAGCTTCCAAGTCTAATTCCCTGACAGATAATCCGTCTCTTCCATCATGACGAGCTCCCACTTGCTTGAATTTTTATTTTGTAAGATTTTTTTATATTTCTGACTCATGTGACTAAGCTCGCAACGTCGCGTATCCGTCGTTCTCTCTGCAATCCGTAATAAGTAATAGTGCTGAGTAAACTCCGTAGTATATATATAGTGTCAGTTTTCTTATCCCGAGCCAGTATTAGTGTTCATTTGGCAACCTTCCAGGTGATATTTGATAACACTACTGAATGACCACCCTCATCGAGTTACCCAACAGAAATGAGGTTTTTCTTCAACTCAAGAATGTGTCTGGCCTTTTGCAAAGTTCATTTGCCCTTTTTAGAGAGTGCGATATCAATGTCTCTCATTCCCACTACGTTCAGAGTTTTTCCATCAGCCAGATATATCTTCCAAAAGTCACCTGCAACATAGTTTCGTATTAACTCCCCGTGAAAACGATAATAACGGTCCTCCGAATCCAAAGATTCAATTATCAATCGAACCTGAATCGTGTCGCACAACAAGATAACGTATTTCTTCGGCTACAACATTAGCGTTATCATTCTCATTCTTCTTGGATTCCTGTAGCTTCTTTACGTGCCGGTTATTAAAATTCTAAGTAAGCTGTTGCTAATCAAACATTGATTTTAATCGTTCTCTGTTTAAGTTTTTGTCGTGTGATCTTCCTCTAGAATCAACATTCAATGTCGAACTTGAACCCGAGGTCTCGCCAGAATCTTTCTTGCATATCTCCTCAGCCAAAATCAAATCACGAATATCATTATATTTCAGCTAGATTTTCCCGCGTGAATTGATAACTGTCATCCTCACTTGCCTCACTATTCGACAACGATAGTCAATAATATCGACACGACATATCTCATCGTCGAAATCAATTTTCACAGACGACAATTGATTCATGATGGTATTGAAATCATTCAGATGCTGAGAGACAGACACATCTTCCGCCATCTTCAAGTTAAATAACTTTTTCATCAAGTGCACCTTGTTATTTGCCAATGACTTTTCATACATACCTGATAGAATTCGTCATAAAGATATGCAGATTCCTTTCCTCACGATATCAGGAGCAACGGATTTTGACAGAGTTAATCGTATAACCCCCGAACATGTTCATCCAACAGATTCCATTCCGCATCGTCAAACTTTTCCGATCGCTTTTCCAATAACGGAAGATGGAGTTTCTTCTCATATATTTAGGGCTCTATTTGCATCCTCCAGTAATCAAAATCTGTGTCATTAAACTTCTCGATTTCTGATGTCATCACTTCATCTCCGCCCATCGTTCTTCCTTAGATCCGAAACCACGGCTCTGATACCAATTGTTGTGAAAAAAATGACAACAATAAAATGAAAATTGGAACGAGAAAATTCACAATATCGAAACACAGTAGAAACACAGATTACGTGGTTCGGCAAATTGCCTACCTCCACGGAGCTGCAGAGAATTTTATTAGTTTGAGGATTTACACCATCGTCGACTCACAAAAAATAACTTCTCTCTCTCCTCCTCTCTCTCTCCTTTCTTCTCTCTCTCTCTAATCTGAGAGCTACAGGAAGAAGAAACCAAGAAAAACCAGGCTTGCGTTTTTCTTTATCCCGTAAGCACACAGGAGAGCATTAATTTTGGGCCCAGCAAATTAAGCCGCATATATGCTACATGCTTCCTAGCACTTGTGTACAGGTATGTATATTTTTTGATAAGCTATAGGTTTTCTTGTATGACACTAAATAGGACGCAATGGAGAAAAAAGATACATGTCGCCGACCCCACTTAGTGGGATAAAGGCTCTTTGTTGTTGTATAGGTTTTCTTGGAATAGCATTTTGACTGCTTTTGTGTTAAGAAACAGTCAGAGAAAAGAAAGGATTTTTTATATGACAGCCATCTCATACTCATTTTTTAAAGTTACCTTTGAAAAGCTATTTTTGATAGAGTCTACTTATGTTTTGTTTAGTGAGGCTTATTCTTTTGAAAAAGCTTGTTAAAAAACTGTTTTTACAAAATCCGCTTTTAAAAGTTTGATAGAAGTCATGGCTTGAATTGGCAAAAAAATGATTTTTTTATATAAGCGTTCCTAAAAATGCATTATAACCAAACTAATCATCTAATGAACTAAGGAACTTTTCTGAAATGAAAAGCAGCAGGAAAATTTCTTCAAATGAGCCTTTAATTGTTGTTGGAAAATGAGCTTTTAAAAGCTAAAGCAGAACAACCCAAGGTTAAGCCATAGTGTAAATGATTCTATTAGTATTTTGTTTGAGAAAAAATGATTAAGTAGATATCTTGATATAAATTCGATCGGAATGGATTTACATTCCTTGAATTCTTTTCAAGATGAGTAAAATACAGGTTTTGATTGATTTGCCATATATTTCACCTTCTGAAAACCAATCCAAAGACGATGGCATTCTTCACTACCAAGATTGCCCGACCAAATTTCCTTCCTATATTGGCAATAACTATTTTTCTTGGTGTGATGTGCTTATGTGAGTACCTGAACTTAATGATCTCTGCTAACATTATTTGAAATAATCACCAGAAGAAAGAAACCTGTGAGTCTGTGACAGCATATATTCTACAGCTTATTGATCTCCTGTTTTATATTTTTCATATACTCATCCCTTAACCAAAGGAGAGTTGCATTAAACTTGATTGGTGATTTCAGCTAATTTCTTATGTTGTAATAGCCTGCAAGTTTGAAACGAAATGGAAGAGTCTTTCAAGGAAAACTGCTAGGAAAAAGAATAAGGATTGTCCTTCCACAAATTTGCTATTGCAGCACCGGGAAGCTGCGTTGATCCAAGCGAAAGCATCATTTGAGTGCAGCTATTTGTGGATTGAATGGCTCATGAAGCCCTAATAACTTACATGCATGGTGGTCCAGACGCTTCAAGGTTCTCTTTGTTTTATGAATAAAGATTTACTCAAATAAATTCACCTTTAAAATTGAAGTTTTATCTATTCTTCTGCTTGGAGCTGATGTTTTATGATTGGACAAGTAATCATTATTTGAATTCGAGAATAAAGAATCTTGAACGATTCAGTCTGTATATTTATTATTGTTTACATGACTACAATTGTTGATTGTTGCAGCTTCATGCTGTTATTTTTTACCCGCTTTGCTTTCATGTAATACTCTTTGTGCAATCTTGGGTGTAATAGCCAGCCTTTGGGCTCTTTGATAATGGTTTTAGTTGCTTTAGTAAATCATGTGAGTCTGGATTTATTAAATTTTACCAACAGTAGGATTTGGTAAATTCAGGATTTAAAGCAAAACTGAGGATAAAATTAAGAAGAAACCAAATCTATGGAATCTAGAATTTAAAAATGTCATTTTTGCTGTCTGTCTGACAAAATATAAGTTTAATTTCACTTAAGCCTGTTACCAAACCACCCCTTAACGTGAGTTAATGGCAGCGATACAGCTCTCTAGCTTATTGGAGCCAAACCTGCGGCAATGATATAGATCTAAAGCTTCTTGAACCTTACTCCAGATATGATGGTCTAACCCAAGCTTGGACTTGAGGTAATGAAGTGAGCGCCATTCTTCTTGGATTTAGATCCTACTATGAATTTGTGGTGATAATGTGAACCCAAATTCTCTTGCTTATAGATCCCAACACAAGGCTAAGTATTCAGTGATTATACAAACTCTAACCCTAGCGCTCTTGGATGTTTCTAAGGAGATCATGCCTTAAGAACAAACAATATGAAAAAGCTATGGCCTTTTGGACCGGATGGAAGACCTTCCCTAGGCCGAGTTTGTAAGAACAAGGATTTGAGGCCAACGAATCTAAATTATGGACTAGTTATAGTGCAACTAAGCATAATCAATTCGAAGACAATTCTCATGCTACAAAACAAAATAAAACTTTAGACTAGTCACATGCTAGCAACTTTAACCAAATATGGGCTCGAAATAGCCTCGGGTTGAAAGAGTGTAACACCTTCTAAAGGGCAAAAGGCAATCCTCAATGCGAGAATTAATGGAAGATGGATTGGAAATGTCCTAAAAATTTTTGTAATTTGCAAAGATTGACCCGGTTTATTTAGTTTTGGGAGATTGGGATTCTTTATATGATATTTGAGAACGATATCTTCTCAAATCCTTGCAGTTTGTTAAGTAATTAAGATTTGCTCAACAGAAAGTTTGAACATCAAAATACCTAAGGACACTAAGGTATATCGGGTTTGGCGAATAATGGGTGGCTATATTAGCTTGAAGCAAAAGGAAATGCGTTCAAGCAAAGAAATGGTCAATGATTAAAATTAAGACCTATGGCATCTCTACTTAAATACGGCTCAAGACTTAAACAAGAAGCCTAGCATGTACAAGGACACCTGAGGAGTAAGATTGGAGGGTCTTACTAATTAAAGCACAAGGACAAATAAAAGGCAATGAGGTATAATCTCACACATGAAGTGGCCCTTGATTATAAGACAACCTGAAGGATTACAACTCAAAGATTTGTATAATGAATGTGTTGAAGACTAAATTTTGGAACAACAAATGAATATGTGTCATCATAAAGGTCCTGATAAATTATAACTCTTAAGTGTCGTACAAGGGGCATAGATACAAAAGGATGAGAATTATGCATGATATGGTTCCCTAACCAAAAAAAAAGCATTGACCATGATTTAGCTCTTTTATAGAGAGTGCCCAAAGGTGAGAACTAATATTGCATATGTTCTTGTCCTAAAGAATTGAAGAGAAAAGGGAATTGTAATTCTACATTTTTCAATGATGCAACGATAATTTGGTATTAATTATATTGTGTGCTCTTTCATGATTTTGTTTTTGTCCCCGACATAATTAATGTCACTTTCTCTATATTTTTTTTCTTCATACCACATAGGGCAGAAATCATGTTAGAACATCTTAAATTGTCCTTAGGTAATATTTTGATGCCTATGTTGAAGATATGCATTCTATTATATCAATGCATCCTTAGTTTAAATAATTTAAAAGAAACCTTCTAATGTGAATAAAATTGATAAGAATTGAAATAGAATTCTAGTTGATCCACTTAGGCATCCAATTTCTTTGCATTGATAAAACAACTAGAGGTAAGGATATTGATTTTATTCTCTAACTTGATGGGTTAATCTCTTCCACTAAAATAAAGCTCAAGATCCCCACCTTCTAAGTCATCTCCATGAGTATTGGAACTTCTATAGATTTTTCACTATCAAGATGATAATATTATATATTGGAAATGATCTTCTTTGAATTTTCATTTTGGGACTATTTTTTGGGATTGCTTAGCATTTTCATCATTACAATCATCTATAACTAAAAAATCGCTACATGACTAATCAACTCACTAGAGGTTTTTCCTCGTGATGTCGACTTGTTGTCTTCCCATTGAATTTTTATTGAGTATCTAGGGTCAAGAAAGTTTTTTTTGACATTTTGTAACCACTTTTCATCATTGTAATGCAAGAGCTCTCTTTGAACCTAGTACTCTGATTAAAAGAATGACCAAGAAATATCATCAACCACCTAGAGGAATATTGGATGGACGCATCATGCATCCATTAATGTAATTTAAATTTTTATTTCTAGAGCAAGAAATAACTAATTTTATGACTAATGGAATTAGATACAATGTATGCTTAACCTAAAGTCTTTGAATTCCCTCTATTATAGCTCTCCAACCTCTTCGAATCTATCTACTCTTTGATTTTAAGATTCCTAGGAGGACATGGATGAATTCTCTATAAAATGTAGCTACTTAAAAAATTAGTAGTTGAGCCAAAGAGTCTCACTTAGAGATTAAAATTAAAAACTAACTTTTTTTCCTCCCTTGACATTACTTCATTATTACTATGATGCCTATAATCTTATTGGCATCAATTTTGTTGGTCTCTTAGAAGCCATCTCGATAATATGGCTCTTGAATAGGTACATTGAGACTTGGCACATAGTTCTTGGGTCTCATCCTGAGATTACTCTTAAGTTTCTTTTGCTGCAACATTTTTACTGGATAGAACACTTTTAGATAACTTATAAAATTATCTAAAGAGTCTCTTCTTTTAAATCCTCTTAGTATTTTTTAAGTCATTAAGTTTGTTAATCTCCTAATTATTAGTATATTGAATCGCATTTATATACATAATATATAAAAGGAGGCAACTTTTTATTTTTTGGTTGACTCTCTTAACATTGTGGTTTTGATCTCTTTAATAGATTGAATTCATCAAGTTGACTAATGATGAAACAAAAGTATCTAAAAATTGGCTCATACAATAAATGGGAAGATGAAAGGTAAAAATTTTCAATTAGAATTTAATAGTAGGTGAAATCATGATGATGTAATATTAGTGTAATTAATTAATTTTTATTTACATGACTAATAAGGATGCAATATATGACAAAAATTAAATAGTATTAATTTACAAAATAAGAATTTTACATATTAAATAACCTAAATATTTATAAATTTAAACACAATCTATATTTAAGTAAGCATTCCAATTTTTTATATTTGTAATCAAGAATCAGAGAATCCATTGAAATGTTCTATTATTTTAATTGATGTTCTAAAAATAAAATTTAGATAAGAGTACATTAATATCTAGTAAAAATATTCAAAAGTAAAATAATAAATTAAAGTAAATTTTTCTTGATTCTCAATTACAAAAATGCATGAAAATTTATTTCAGATTAAAATGTTTAGCATGTACTGTTATTTTGTAATTTTTAGGGACATAATAATGTGGGCTTTGAATATTTATGCTTAGCTCTTCTAAAAGAGATTTGTTTAATTTTAGGTCAAATTTCCACAAGATATTTGAATATTTAGATTGGACACTAGTCAAATTTTTATTTTATTTTATAAGGATTTTATGATCTAGTTCTAATAGTTTGAACTCTCTGTCTAATTATCATTATCAATGATAAGAGAAGATGTTTAATTAAGTCTAATCAATATGGGCTAAACAAATAACTTATACTAAGAGGGATTTGGTTTAACAAAAAAAATGATTTATTATCTTGTGCTTAGTGTTAATGATAGGGAGAATGATGACAAATCAAATTAAAATCCCATGGTTTTATAATTTAAAGTTATCACAAACTTGATCTACTTAATCGGTGGAGGTAATCAATCTAACTTGACAAAAGGTTACTCACCACTAGTCATGGGTGACATCATCTAAGTGGACCTTATAGACATATAGTAATTATTTGTTTATGAAAATAATATTAAGTTGGATTTACCTAACAAATGGCTTCATGTTATGTCAAGTTT
Organism: Papilionanthe hookeriana x Papilionanthe teres; assembly: GCA_022702705.1. NCBI lineage: Eukaryota > Viridiplantae > Streptophyta > Magnoliopsida > Asparagales > Orchidaceae > Papilionanthe > Papilionanthe hookeriana x Papilionanthe teres. The sequence goes on along the minus strand of CM040435.1, from coordinate 24,868,191 downwards.
GTGGTTCTCCAATCAGGAGATTTATGTCATTGATAAATTTTTGAGGTTTAGTTCTAATTATAATTTAATGATGTTATTTTATGGCAAATCTCCCAATTAGAGTTCTGCAATCATAATCACCGCTTTTGTGGTGTCCTTTGTCAATAAAATCACTTAATTAAAAAAAAAATTATCATATATTTATTAAGATGCGATCTTGCTAGGGTGAAAATAGAGATATATCTGATATGATATTGATTTTTTATGAGATGAGATTATCTTAAATTATCAATCTCGATAAGTTGTTGTAGTGGATGAATAAGTAGTTATTTTTAAGCATACAAGTGAAAATTTGCAGTTGAATATTTTGTAGTTTTTTATATTTATACATATATTTGAGCTTGAAATAATCTACATTGGAATTTAAGAGCATTTTGAAAATAAAGTCATCTCATATTAAGATTTTTTTTATCAATACAATTATTATTTGGGTGATATTTGAACCATTTATATTTCAAAATAAAAAAAACTTGATACTTTGATTTTAAAAGTGGATCCCTCCAATTATGCAAAAATCACGAAGATTATTTAAGTGTTTTGAATGATTAGCTTTGTCTCCTTGTCCTTATTAACTCTAAATACTTATACGCGGAGGACTGTATTCATGATTTACATATAATTTTAGTACATTTTGGTATTTATTACGTCATATATTTTTTCTACTCCATCTATTATGTGTGGTAAATATTGTATTATGTGTTAACATTGGAAAATGATTTTTTCTTTAAGAAAGTCTTGAGGGATTTGAGGAAATATAAAACCAAAATTCTTGTCATTTTAGTCATATTAAGCACATTTTTGTCATGTTATAAAATTTCTTGTTAATGGTAGTTGTTAGGATATAGAGGAATCAATTTTATTAGGTAATTTTGTTTCCAGAAAAGAATCATATACAAGCATACTATCTTCTATAATGTTTTGAACCAATTTTTTAATGTCTGCAAGTATAAATATATGTTTTTTTCTCTGATTGTGTAGCCTATGATCGGCCAACAGAAGAATAATGAACATCAAAAAAGAGGTGTAATTATGATTGGCCAACATAAGAAATGTGAGGTTGTTTAATTATGTGGTGTTAAATCATCGACAACAAATCCAAACATGACTTGTTTTTGAATGGAATGTGAACTTAGAAGGTGCATCATTTCAGCTATTTTATGTTTCAATATATGATGGATGATTTCATTAAATATTTCATAGAACTACTCTCTCAAGATGTAATCTTACATATTCAACCCAACACATTGATGCATGTAGTCTTATAAATATATTGCTTTTATTCTATAGTATAAATTTAATATTATAAATTATCATATTAATGTCCTCTAAAAATGGCAAAAGTTTGTTCGGAGTAGTGACGGAAATTGCGTTAATGTTGCATTTAAAAAATTGATGCAAAATTTTACTTGTTAGTAGCGAATCAAATCTGATACAAATCTGACGGAAATCCAACGCTAATGTCCTAAAATATATATCCCGCACGCCTCAATTTTATTTCTTCTTTCGCGCTCGTCTTTGTCCATTCTACTTGAAACCCTCGCTCTCCCCTCTCCCATTACCCTTTCCCTCTCCCTCTCATGGTTCCGATCGATACCATCCCCTGCCTGCACGATCCTTCACGATATAGTCGCCATTAAAGCTAAATTGGGGGACATCTTATAGAGACCACCGAAACTCCCACATTGCTCTTCCTTCTACTTCATTCCAATAGGTAAACATTGAGCAAGGTAATGTTATTTGCTCAAATCTTTTTCATTTTGATTTTTGAAAGATGAAATGGGCCTTTTGGCATACGTAATGTGGTGTGCATGTACAAATTGATATTTAGGTGTTAGGTTTTATAAATACATAAGAATTTAGTGATATCTATGTTAGTTGTGGCATATATTATGTGGTATGTATGTATAATTTGAAGTTTTTGTGTTAGTGGTATGGATGTAATTATTGCAGTGTAGGTGTTAGGTTTGTACATACAAAAGATTTGAGTTATATGTATGAGTTATATGCATGTATGTCTAAATTTAAGTTTTGATGTTAGCTAAGTATGAATATACATAAAGAGTTTCGTAAAAATTGAAGTTTAGTTGTTATGTGTGTACATACATAAGAATTGAGTGATATATATGTATGAAATTAATAGATTAGTGGAATTCATGTTGATTGGTTGAAGTGGTGGAATGCATCAAGTATTTTTTTTTGTTTTTTCTATGTTGATATATATAGAGATATTATCATTGGTAGAAACAAGATTTGTTTAGTTGAAGCGAAGAAATGTATGCATTGATCGATTGATGGTGATATAGATGGAGATGCTATTAGTAGAATTCAAGTTGGTTGGTTTAATTGGAGGAGTGCATCTCGACTTGTTCATAGTGATGGTGATATAGATGGGAACGTTACTAGTAGAATTCATGTTGGTTGGTTGGTTTAAGTGAAAGAATGCATCAGTTATATTGTTTAAAAAATAAACCTTTAAGGAAGTGTTTTATATATAGTTGACCAAGTAGTGTTGACTTCATCGAATGAAAAGAGCTACTTAAAAGAGATTCTTGGGGTTATTGTCTTCTATTATAATTAGCTCCCATGAACCACTAAATATAATCATCCATTATATATATATTGATAAGTATTAACTTACTTTTATTTCCGAAATAATTTCACTGATTTGTAAAACTATATCTATGCTACAGATGGATATTCGTAATTTGAGATCATGGATGTATAAGATGAAAAAGACTCATAAATGAATTTTGGAAGGGTGTTGAAGAATTTGTGTAAGTAGCATCACAGCTGCCCATCTATCGTTCTGAGGGTAAGTTCTGGTGTCCTTGTTTGAAACACAAAAATCAAGGACTTCTACTACCTGAATAAGTTAAGTTGGATCTTTACCGCAAGGGTTCAAACCAAATTATTGGTACTGGACTGTGCATGGTGAGCAAGAACCCGATGTTCAGTTCGATCAAGGAGGTGCATCGACTAGTTATGCCCCCTGTAGAGGAATTTGATCGTGGCACATATGAAAAAAATGGTTCATGATGCTTAAAGAGCTCAATTTGTTGAGCGTTCAATACAAACCTAAAAAATCGAACAATGAATCTTAACAGTTTTATGACTTACTGAACTTTGCACATCAACCTTTATGTGATGGTTACACTGCACATACGTAGTTATCAGTGGCACAGAGAATGTTGACCATTAAATCCAATTTTAACATACCTAGAGAAGCATTCAATCAAGTAGCAACTTTGTTGAAAGAGACTAACCTTGCGGGGAATTTAGTGTTGAATGGCCTGTACAGAATGAAAAAATTGGTTTCAAAGTTAGGGTTATAATGTAAGAAGATCGATTGTTGTGTTAATGGGTGCATAATATATTACAAAGCAAATGTAATCGAGATGACTTGCCGATTTTGTGGTGCGAATAGATTCCAACAAATGGGGAGAAAGAATAAAAATTAGAAGCATACTCCATACAAGCTTCTGTTTTATTTTTCGCTCATACCACGACTTCATAGATTGTTTAACCCCTTGCGTACTCATGCTGGCAGTGATCATTACACCGTATAATTTTCCACCCACTATGTGCATGATTGTGTCATTCTTACTTATGACGTTGATCATACCAGGTCCATAAAGCCCGAAGGGAAAAATCGACGTCTACATACAACCTTTGATTGAAGAGAAATGTTATGAGAGCTGGGTTTGCTTACGTATGACATCACTACGAAGCATAATTTTCAACTGAGAGCGGATCTTATGTGGACAATTAATCATTTATTGACATATGGAATGTTGTCTGGTTAGAGCACAGCCAGTAAATTGGCTTGTCTTTATTGCATGGATATGTCGTAGGCATTTTCTCTGAAACATGATAGATAAGACAGCTGGTGTAGCTGACACCGAAGATTTCAAAATTGTTATCACCATTTAGAAGGAACATAGATGCATTCTTTAAAATAAGGGTTTAGAGATTAAGTCCACCCCCCGGATTACTAGAGTTGAAATATTAGAGATGACCTGTGAAGTGTTGAAGGTCGTCGAGAGACCAGAACTAGCTTCAACTCATCATCTTGATTTCAAAGTCATGCATAACTGGATGAAACATAGTATATTCTTGGATCTTTTGTACCAGAAGACTAATCTTGTTAGACTTAATCTTGATGTTATGCACATTTAGAAGAATTTTTTTAATAACATTTTCAACACTGTGATGAATATCAGGGGTAAGACAAAAGATAACGTGAAAGCTAGAATGGACTTAAAAGAGTGTTGCAAAAGGAGGACCTTAAGGCTTCAGAAGATAAATGAAGGTAAATTAATAAAGTCTAAAGCTGCATACTATCTTACACCAGATCAATGGAAGATAATTTTTGAGTGGGTGGATTCTCTGAAGTTTCCTAGTGGTTGTCTTTCAAATTTAAGTCGATGTTTCAACTTTGGAACATATAAGGTATTTGGCATGAAGAGTTATGACTGTCATATATTTTTGCAGTGCTTATTACCACTGCATTGCATTTGTTGCCAAAGCTAGTGCTCGATCCCTTAATTAAAGTCAATATATTCTTCAGAGAGTTGTGTGCGAGGAAACTGATTGTTGACTCATTAAAATATCTTGATGTGAGTGTTCCCCTATTATTATGTATGCTTGAGTATATATTTTCTCCTGGTTTGTTTGACTCTATGGAGCAACTGCCTATACGTCTATGTTGCGAGGCTATACTGGGGGGTCTAATACAGTATACATGGATGTATTTCTTTGAGAGGTATGTCTTCCTGATGCATACATTGCAAGTAGCATTTTATTTCACACTAGAAAACCACCATATTCAATGTAAAATTTATGTGCTACATATTTTTAAATAAAAAAAATTGTTAAGAATAAAGCACATCCTGAGGGATCAATCTGCAAAGTATATCTAATGTAGGAGATGATAACTTTCTGCTCATATTATTTTGAGTAGGGTCATCAAAGAGTTCATATTGTAGAGGAAATACCTCCAAAACCATAATTATATGTATATCAAATATCAGGTGAGCCTTCAGGGACGCATGTCACACGATATCTAAGTGATAAGGAGATTCGGGTAGTTGCATTATACATCCTAACGAACTATGAGAAGTTCAACCATTTATACTGTAAGATCCATGATCCCCAAACTTAATGCATACTATCATTTATTATTGATAATGTTAAGTATATATTAATTAATTAAAAAATACAAATAAACATACACTGAGTAGTTTATTTTGCGACACCTTGGACATGGAAGATGAGTCTCTGATAAGTAAGAAAGTCGAAGCAGAATTTCCAACATGGTTCAAATTATATGTATGTTTACTGAACACTTCTAATATCATGTGCATAACATGATCATCACAATTAAAGTTACACTAATGGTACATCTCTATTTCTTATAGATTCACAATACATCCAACATAATCATATATCTGAGATTATTAGATCTTGCCTATGTGCCTAATAACAATGTTACTACATGTCAAATATTTAATGTAAACATTTATACATTCCATACGAGTTTCTGGTGTGAGAATAAGAAGACATATAACTGATGTGTTGTTGTTAAAGGAAACATGCACTCACAGATAGTGAGATTTTCTATAATAGCATACGTGATGAAGTCAGTCAATCATAATATCTAGGCAATGCCATCTAGATTGTGTACCTTTTAAACTATCAGTGGTTTGATCTTGTTTCGAATTGAGGAAGTCAAAAACTCACGCCTATCATATCACTGACGTCAAATTGAACAAACGATATAAGTTTGATCCTTCTATTCTGGCATGACAAGCTACATGGGTTTATCCTTCAATATCATTGTAGAGTAAGAGATAAAATTGATTGAATTGTTGTATGAAAAATAAACTAAAGAAAACTATTGAGCTACATAGTTCTATAGAACCAATTCACTAAGAGGAAAGCATGTCAGATTTCCATATTCAAAGTGACAAAAATGAATAAATGTTTGGCTAAAAGATACCACATAAATTTTTGAAGAGGTTGCTAATGGTTTAGATGAGGATGATGAGGAGAGTGAAGAAGGAATTTTAGGTTCGTCTTCGATGGTTAGTTCTTTTGATGAAACTTAATAACGTGGGTACATAAATTTTAGATTAGCTATTACTATTGCTACTTTTTGTCTGTTACTTTTTTTGTTTTGAGGCATAGCTCTTACTCTCATTTTTTCAATTTTTAGACATAGTTGCTACTTTGTCTTATCTTTATTGCACCGTTTCTTTCTATTTATGATTAATTTTCTGGCTAGTACTAATATTTTTAATGTCATTCCTTTGTTTGAAGTACATGTGGTCAGCCATCTCATAGACCGAGTGTTCTGGGGACCTTTGAGACTACCTATCGTAGTAAGAATAAGAGCTCATCTACTTTTGTCCCTACTTCCACTGCTGTTACACCTTCTCTAGCACCTCCTCCCCCACCTTCTATGGCACCTCCTCGCCCACCTGCTCCCTATGCACCTCTTGTGGCACCTCTTCCCGCACCCGCTACTGCTACCCCTTCTGCACAGTTAATTTTGTCCCATCTTATGTCATGTATGTTGTTACCGCACCTACTCCTCCACTTGCTGCTGGCATACCTGTTGAGCCTGGCCCATCAACTCTTGCCCCCCTACATTGTCTGCTAGAGGGGGACGCACAAGTAATTTTAAACTCTGTATTATGTTTATTCTTCATGCTATTTAACATATTCATTCCCTTCAAGGTGCCTGTGACTTGCAATTGATAGATTATTAGAAGCAGTATGATGAGCACTATCTTTCATGAAAGCAAATACAAGTAGTCACTTGGGACTTGTGGTTTAGAAAGTTTGAGGTACGATCATATAATTTGAATCAGATTTATAAATTTAATTTAATTTTTGTACTAACACATGGATTATTTATTACGTTGCAGAGATCTTTGGCTCCCAGAGCACCACTAGCATATTTGCCAAATCTTAGAGATTCGGGGCAGAAATTGCCTTGTCGAGAGGTTCACAACAGCCCGCATGATGAGTGAGCGGATGATCCACCTAAAAATTACCTGTGTTTAGTGCACATTTTATAAGCATTATATGTACATTTTTTCATGATATTGCACTTTAAAGAAATACATTTTGCATATTTTTGGTTTTAGGCACATGGAATGGACACTTACAGAAAATGAGGAAAAATTGGAGCAAAATTGGACTACTTCGTGTGGCGCTGTCACGCCACCTTGGCACCATAACGCCACCCTACGAAAGAATTCATCGCTATAGCGCCACATTCAGGTGATATACCGTCAGTAACCTGCTTTTTAGATGATACATTGAATATAGTCGAATTTTGAAGAGGTACTTGAAGCAACCATTTGTTATTTTCAAAGTTCTTTTAAATGGGAACAATTTGGCTGAAAATCAGAGACTTTAGAGAGACCTTTTATAGATTTAAAGTTGACTTTTGTGAGATTTTAGTGTTCTTTTTATTGTGTGTGAGTGAGTGTGAGTGATTGTTGTGTAAGAGTTTGGAGATTGCTGGGAGAAAACTCTAGAAATTTGCTTAGGAAGAAGACATAAGGTACTTTGTATTTGTGTTTAAGTTTTTATTGTAAGGCTTCGATTTCAATGCAAATGATGTATTTTGGTTGAATCTCCATGAATTTCGAGTAGTTCATTTTCTTTCTCCTTGCACATGAGAATTAATCTTGTGGGATAAGAATGATTTAAAAATTTTTTTTACTCTTAAAAATTGTGATGATATTTTCACCGATTGTTCATTGACTTTGCAAATTGGCCACTTGTGAGGTTAAAATCCGTTGAGAAACATAATGACCTGAGAGAGCTATGATTTCACCTAACTAGTGAATACCACACTTCATTTTAGGCAGAGTTGTTGCGATCACCTAAGGGGAAATGCAAATAAACAGGGAGATAAGTTTTGATAGACATATAATTGATTTTTCTAGGGTGATAGAATATATTATTTTATCAATTCGATTTAGAGTTTGGATCGTAAGCGTCTCCAGTAGGTCCTATAGAGAGAGCACAATGGGTAATCTAGAGGTGAGAGGTCAAAATCTACTCAGCACTACTACACAAGCTAGTGAAAAACTCTAAATTAGCCAATATTCTTTTCTGGCACCGGGAGGGCGTAAATTATATGAATACTTATATTTATCACATTACATAATCTTATTTTTAGTCACTTGAATCCTACACAGGTTAACATATCTTTGCAAGGAGAAAGATCTTTTTATAATATTCAAACTCGTGAGTTTACTTTATTAAACTTTTATACTTCGTTGTTACTTTCTTAAATTTAGAAGTAAGGTTTTGCAAGCATATCAACATTGTTCTCTAATCTATTTAATCTGCAATTTATGTAGTAATTTTGCAAGTTAATTTTAAGAGTTACAGCTTTCCCCGTGGGATCGACACTGGGATTTTTAAGAAAAATTCTATATTACTTAAAACGATACGTATACTTGCGTAGTTTCCCTAGTGCGAAAATTTATTATATATTTCTTAAATCATTACATTTATTCACACTAGCCGCTAAATATAATTTGGGACATATTTTTGTCAATATTTTGGGGATTAAAAAAACACGTAATTGCGGGTCGGGTCAGCGGCCCGCTTGGATTGTTGAAGGGCTCCTGACCGCAGTTTTGGCGTCTCCTGTTTATGAGAGGAAGAGGCAGACAAACTGAGCAAATCAGGCTATAGAGGGGGCCAGGGGAGTTGCGCTCCATATTGGTAGATCAATTCTTTATACGAAGTAATACTAGGCGCTTGTAAGATTTTTTAGATAGTTAAACTTTAATTCAAATTTTGGAGTTATTTTTTTGCTCTAATCATTTTTTGTGTGGGCTATATGTATGAAGTTGAGGCATGCTCCCTCAGTTGCAGAGTTGTATGTTTGAACTCACCGGTGCTCGGAGACTGCACTTTAGGTCTCGGAGCATTCCCAGTGGGCAGCTGTAAGTTAAAAACCTTAAATTAAAAGTTGACTTTGACTCTAACTGTTGAAAGTGTCAATCAAATGGTGATTTTCACTTTGCAGAAGGAGTTCAAGCAGCTCCAAGAGAGGTACTTGGCTATTTAGGCCCAAATTACTCTAGCAACAGTGATATTCAATCTACAACTACGTAGTCCGAGCATGAGCTTTGGACCTAGGCGACAGGGAGGAGGAAGTGGAGGGTTGATGGTCTTGGATTGAAGGGAATATCCATCAAGATCGAGCTTTCTCGTGGTCTTGTTCTTAATTCCTCAAGCTCCTCATAGCTAGTCTAGGAGGCTCTTGTCAGGCAGGTGGCCGCAATGATCAAAGAAATCCGCCAGTTGTGCGAGCAGATGCTAGATGACCAACATAAAGTTGAGGAAGCTAAAAGGTGCATAACGAAGACCTTAGCAAATAACCGGGGCAAGCATCCAATTTCATCCATGCAAAAAGAGGAAGAGGAGATGGATGATGGAAATAATGAGTAATTTCTCTTATTTTTTTTTATTAACAAGCATTATGTTAAATATTTGTTGTGGAATTTTTTGGATTAGCTTTACTATTCTTATTTTTGAGGATTTGTGAAAGTATTTCTTTTTATTAATGATATTTTTTAGAGATTTGATTTTATCTCTATCTTATTCATTTTTCATATTTATGTTCTATTTATTAAATATGATTCATAAATAAATTAAAATTTATTATATAATTGTAAATACATAAAAATTATTTGATAGTGGCGTAAATTTTCCACTATCATAATATTGCAGCACATTGTAACGTCCAACTGACGCAAGTCCGGCTGCTACTTCAACGATGAGAAAAAATATTTTTTATTGTATATTCTTCCAATTCCAATTAGAATTACTTACCGTATAAATACGCAGTCGCCATGGAAAATGCCGTACCGGATGTGTTTAACACTTCCATCGATGCTTTTTCCGGTACATCTGTCGGTCCAACGGCAAGTCTCTGTTGGAAAGTTCGAAGGCACTGGAGGCAGATTTCTGACTGGCGAGATTAGGGTTTGCATCATCTTCGGTTTGGAGCTAATCCACGAAGTGAGAAATTCAACAAGGGAGGGGCTAGATGGGCAGTTCTTGGCGACAGCTGAGAGCCATACTCCGCAAGAACTGGCTACTCAAGATTCGCCACCCTTTCACTACTCTTGCGGAGGTAAACAATCGATTCTTTCTCCTTCAATCAATTACACTTGTTTCCGTCTCTTGGATTTCTTCGCCTTTTAATCGGGATACGTTCAGATTCTGCTGCCGACAATCATCATGTTGTCGCTGATTGCCGTGAGGTCGACAATGGATACTCAAATGCATCCAGCACAAGCGTAAGAATCTGCACAAGTTTTGCTTTCCTTCAACTTCTCAAGTTCTTCTAATTTTCTCTTGACGATGGTTCCCGCTTCTCACTACTGTTGATTCTTTTCAGCTATATTCGCAAGGGAATGTTTGTTGAAGTGGGAAAAAGCGAAATATCTCCAAGCTTTGAAAGACTTTTGCAGCTGCTTCTGCGTAGAAATGAGCACCTTGCCTTTGCGCCGGATACCAATCAGACGAGGAAATTGCTTGATGTGCTGTCCTTGAAGTATCCGCTTCTTCAGGTAAGCGTATTGTTTTTTATTATTTAGGTTTTATTTAAGAATTTGAACTCTTGTCATCTCATAAAACGGCTAAGGATAATGCCAGATAAGCTGCTACCACTGACTGGTTGTTTAAATTGTGTCATCAATCTTCTTAGGGCTGATATTTTTTTGGGTTAAATTTATTTTCCTTGTGTATTTGTGAAACTTATGGTTTGAAATTATGGAGATAAAAATTAGTCGGTTGAAATACTTAATCCTCGTGTATTTGGGAAACATCTAGTTTTACATTTTGGAATTGAAAATACTAAGTTGTTTGGTTGGATGTGACTTTGAAAATATACTTTAAACCCATTACTCTGATGGGTTTGGTTTGAATCCTTATTTTTTATAATTATTTGAATTTTCATAGGTGGGGTTGTTGGAACCACTTTAAAGTTGGAGCCGCCAAGTTGGAGCTCTCTTGGAAACAATTCGAGATGGTCAACCATGTTTGGATATTGGCTGGATATCGTTAAACCCTGATTGGAGTTTTTCCAAGCTTTGTCATTGCCGCTGAGTTGACTAGGCTTGATTTTTTAGGAAAATTTTTTAGAATTTGTTGGTAGATTTATTTAGCAGCACTTAGTAAAAGGTTTGAATATTTGTATATATATATATATATACATATACATATATATATATATATATATATATATATATATATATATATATATATATATATATATATATATATATATATATATATATATATATATATATATATATATATACATATATATAGATATATAGACACACACACACACAACAACAACAACAACAACAACAACAACAACAAAGCCTTAATCCCACTAAGTGGGGTCGGCTACATGAATCCTTTTTCTCCATTGCCTTCTATTTAGTGTCATATTTTCATTTAATTCTAATATATTAAGATCATTTTTCATACCATAAGCCCTAGTCATCCTAGGTCTATCTCTGCCTTTCTTAACATAAGTCGAATCTAAAACATCTACGCTCCTAATTGTATTATTAGATGGTCGACGTTTAATGTGACCAAACCATCTGAGGCGACTCTCTCTAATTTTGTCATTCATTGGAGCTACACCAACCCTATCATAGATATATTCATTTCGCATTTTGTCTCTAAGTGTAAAGCCACTTATCCACCTAATCATTCTCATCTCGACAACACTTAGCTTAGTATTATACTTCTCTTTTAAAGGCCAAAATTCAACACCATAGAGCATTGCATGTCTCATCACCATCTTATAAAATTTTCCTTTCAGTCTAAGCGATACTTTTCTATCACACAATAGACCCGAAGCATTCCTCCACTTCAATCAACCAACTTGAATTCTACTATTGACATCCTCATCTATATCACCATCGCTTTGAACAATAGACCCGAGATATCTAAATCGTTCACACCTTTTAATAATTTGATCACCCAAAGTTACACTTTTGTCACTAGAGCTACTATTACTAAAATTACATTCCATGTGTTCAATTCTAGTTCTAGTCAAACGAAGGCCTTTAGACTCCAATGTGGACCTCCATAATTCGAGTTTTTTCTGGGGTTTTTCTTTGTCTTATCCACGAGAAGGATATCATTAACAAAAAGCATACACCAAGGTGTATCCTTATGTAACTGTCCAACAAGACCTTCCATAAGTAAAGCAAAAAGATATGGGCTTAAAGCCGATTCTTCATGTAATCCAATAGAAATAATAAAATATTTGGTCAATCCTTATTTAGTTCAAACACAAGTAACATCTCCAATATACATATCTTTAATTACTTGAATATAATTCATAACAACACCTTTCTTCCGAAGGACCCTCCAAAGGATATCTCTTGGAACCTTATCGTAAGCTTTTTTAAAATGTAGGTCCTTCTTATAATCTCTGTACTTCTCCATCAAACCTCTCAATAAATGTATAGCTTCCATAGTAGACCTGCCCCTCATAAATCCAAATTTATTATGAGAAATCTTGGTAATACGTCTTAAACTATGTTCAATTACCCTCTCCCATAATTTTAAAGTATCACACATCAATGTAATTCCTCTATAATTTGCACACACTTGTGGATCCTCTTTATTCTTAAAAACAGGGATCAAAATACTTTTTCTCCACTCGTCAGACATCTTCTTTAGTTTTTAAAATAATATTGAAGAGTTTAGTAAGTCAAGAAACTCCCAAGTCACCTAAATATTTCCACACTTTAATTGGGGTATCATCAGATCCTACAGACTTTCCACCCTTGGTTTTCTTTAAAGCCTTTTCAACTTTTCTTTTTACTATTGCGACGGTAAAAAAAAATATTTTATTATTCTTAACAATATTAAGATCACTAAGGTCAATCGTATTTTCAGAAATTTCATTAAAAAGTTCGTCAAAATGACTCACCCACCTATATTGAATATCTTTTTTCTGAGAAAAACACTTTTTGATTTTCATTTTTAATACATTTTACTTGAGTTAAATCTTTACTTTTCATTTCTCTTTGTTTGACTAGTTTATACATATATTTTTCACCCTTCTTAGGATCTAATCTGTTATAAAGATCACTAAAAACGTAATTTTTAGCGTCATAGATTGTTCTTCAGACTCCTTGCGGGCCGTTTTATATTTTTCTCAGTTCCTTAAGCTTTTACATTTAAACCAATTTTTATAATATAATTTCTTATATTTTATCTTTTCTTGTACTTTAGTATTCCACCACCAACTATTTTTATTTATATAAATTTTACCTTTTAATTCTCCAAGTACAAAGCTAAAAAAGTTTAATGTTCTATTAGGCCATTGTTTCTCATTCCATTTCTCAAGAGCATCGCAGAAAGACTACTTTCCGCACGTGAACTGATGTCTTGATGAACGGTGCATTTATAAGCTTGAGGCTCTTTTCTGAAAGTAAGGCCAAAATTTGATCAAAACTTTGAAATTTGCTTGCATGTTTTGAATTTATTGTTTTGATGTAATTTTTAGTGTGGATGGCAAATTGATTAATTAATTCTCGAGCCTTTTAATTAAGAAGAGATCTTAGGCATCAAGATAATCAAATATAAGAGCAATGGAATTGTTGCAGAAAGTTTTTATTTATTTTTGCGGGTTATGGGCCAGAGAATAGATGACATCTTGAATTTGAAGGAGGAATTCTATGATTTTTTAAGCAAATTCTCGGAATAGGAGAGGCCCCTAATCAAATTTTTTGAGAAAAGGTTGTATGAATGAAGTAAATCACACATCAAATAGGGAGGAGAGTTCTTGGGCTATATGAGTAAAGCTTGGCCCTTTTTGGCGTAATAGGGAGAGTTTCATTGTGAACTTCACAATTAAGTGCATTGTTGACCTCGTTTTTGTCAAGGTTTAGTTTTCCCCCTAGATTTAGGATTCTAGCCTCAGGAGCTTCCTCGACAATCCTAGATTCCTAGCAATGGGACCCACCTCGTTTTAGAGTGTCTGAAACCACTTCGTTACTCTTTAAAATCCTGCACGAGATTCCGTACCGCTGGTCTATAGCCGGTCGGAGTTGACGTCGGGAATTCAAATGGAGTCCCTATAGGATCACTGGACATTAGGACAGCCTCGTGCACATCTTGCACTACTGGACGCACAAATTCTCAGTTCGCGGCCTCGACATCTTCAATTTCTCTGCAATGGACTGGAGCTGGAGTCAGAATGCCGGGATGATCGACATCAAAGTCAAAATTTCAGAAAGGACCAGATTTGACGTACTTTCGGAGCGACAGTCGACGAGGTTATTCGAACGACTCCGAATGATGAAATTTACTGCGCCGATGCGTCCGGACCGTCGATTTTACCTAAAATAGACGTTTGTTTTGCGACGATAACCTGCCGGGGGGAAATGTGCAAAACGGGAATTATTTTAATTATAATAATAATAATACTTATGTTATTATTATTATTATGTATATATATCTATATATTTCCTCCCTAATTAAAATTTTAAAGCCCTAAATCTTTCCCCCGTTCGATCTGTGCTCGCTCCTCTCCCATTCGCACGATTGGAGAGCCTCGTTCGTCCCTCTCCAGCGCTCGAGCAAGTCGCCCCGACCGTATCTTTCTTCCCCATGCTCGATCGTATCCTCTGCGGCCTTCTCTTCCTCGAGCCGCACGTATTCGCTCCCATTCCTTATCCTTGGCTGCGACGTCTTCTCTTCTGCTCTCCCCTATGCGAACCCGTGGCCACTTGCTCCTTGTTGCGACGTTTTTGTCGCTGTTGCCTGGATCCCCTCCACTTGAGCTCGCCTCCTATAGGTAAACTCAGCACCCTCTCCTCTCCCTAGCCTATAAAAGAGCCCTACTTGGGGCATCCTTGGTGCTGGCCGAATTTTTAGAGGAGGGGAGGTGTTGCTGGAGTGAATCTTAGATTCCTTGCTCTTCTTGTGTATTCTACACTTGTCGGTAACACTTTTTCCCCCTTCTCTTTTACCTAGCCTTGCTTGGTAGGGCTTGGGTTTGCTTCACTTTGCCCGACTCTGTTTCTTCTCCCTGTTTGGTCTTTCGGCTGAGCACTTATGTGCCATGGAGTAGTTTGTTTACTTGCTTAAATGATTGTTTCTTTTCCCTCTCTCTAGTGGCATGCTAGTGTGTTGTTATATTAAGATTTGGGGGGTGTTTTATTACTGGAAGCATGTGAAGGATAGAAATGTGAGCTTATTCTAGGAGTTAGACTTGGCTATTTGTTTGAAATGGTGCAAGAATGGCATGCTATTATCCCCTCACATTTCTTTTGTTTAGAGCAAGTTCAAAATATCAAAAGTATGGCCTTAAGATCATGCTAGTCCTCTTTATAAGCATGTTAAGATATGTATTGTATAGCTTTACATTTACTCCTATCTCACGTGAGATGTTTAGAGGCTCATTTGGTCTTGCAAGCATATGGAAGGATTGGTTTTAATGTTTTAAGTTTTCTTTGGCTCAAAAATGCATACTAAGATTGATTTGGAAAGATTCTATGTTTGTTCTTACTTAAAGCATGTGGTAGTTTTATGTTTTGATATATGGAAAGCATGAGAATGTGGTTGTGGCTCAAGTTTAGCTCTTATTAATGGCTCGGTTTTTTCAGTTTCGAGCTAAGGCTATGTTTCAATTATATAAACTTTATATATAAAGCTTTGAAGGACCTGTTTTTGGCCTTGTTTGGGGGCTTGATTTGCTTGCTTTAGCCCCTACCCGAGAGCCTATTTTGATGTATTGTGTATATCCCTGCTTAAAAGCTTTGAAGGACCTGTTTTTGGCCTTGTTTGGGGGCTTGGTTTGCTTGCTTTAGCTCCTACCCGAGAGCCTGTTCTGGTGTATTATTCCTTACCCTGCTCAATAGCTGTGGGAGGATTGACTTCATTTGATTTAACCTTCGCTAGGGCCTCAACTTTAGCATTTCATGATCACCTTTGGTTTGAAAATACCTACTATGAAGGAATTTATTTTTATTTTGGAGAGATTCTACAACTGTTCTTGTTTGAAATTTATGGTAATCCTATATTTCAATGTCTTGATAGCAGGGAGATATTTTCTGGTGAAAGGCTTTGTTTTGCCTCATGATGGCCTGGTTCTACCTTATCTTGATGGCTTAATTGGGAGTCCTTGCTGGACTCGGTTTTGCCCCTGTGCTGGGCTCGTTTTCAGTCCTTGCTGGACTCGGTTTTGCCCCTGTGTTGAGCTCGTTTTCAGTCCATTGCTGGTCTCGATTTTACCCCTGTGTTGGGCTCGTTTTCAGTCCTTCTTGTGGCTCAAATTTTGGCTTTGATTTCAGCCTTACTATGGCTTTAGTTTGGGCCTTATGTTGGCTCGGTTTCAGCCCTGTGATGGTTCAATCTTTTGGTCTTGTGCTGGGTTTGATTTCAGCCTTATTATGGATTCGTTTCTGGCCTTGTTTGGGGGCTCGGTTCGCTTGCTGTAGCTCCTACCCGAGAGCCCATTTTGATATGTTAAACTTATCCCTGCTCAAATGCTTTAAGGGATTTATTGTTTGGCTTCGTTTGGGGGCTCAATTTCACTTTGCGCTGATAGTTTGGTTTTGTGCTGGGCTGCGGTTATGGCCTTGTAGTGAATTCTGTTATGCCTTGTGATGGTTTGATTCTAGCCCATTTTGATGGCTTAATTTGGGAGATTTCGGGATTGTGTCTTGAGACTCACTTGGTTTTCTTATAGAATGAGGTGATTGAGGATTATATTTTGGGGCATCTTTCCTATGTTTTACTTGATTGAATTGGAGTTAATTTGGAATATTTATGAGAGCTTGTCCATTCACTTTCTTATGTGTTGAAAGCTTTATGTTGGGATGATTTTCCTGTTATTGCTGTAGCCGTGAGCTTCCTTCGCCCCTGTTGCCTTGGCCGTGAGCTTCTTTGGCCCTGTCCTGTCTTGGCCGTGAGCATTTACTTGGTTTTATTGGAAGATTTCGTGTTTGTGTGATGTGTTAGGCTGTGAATTAAGTTGAGAGTTGGAAAATTTCAATATTTGGGGTTTGGAAATACTAGTGGGGGTCTTTCTTGGATTACTCCTCTTTGGTTTAATTTGTGGGGTTTGGAAGCGTCTCAAGCCTTATTTAGGTGTGTTTTAGATTAACCCTTATACCTTTTTGACCCCTCTTTTCTAAATCAGATTTGGAGGTGGGTTAGCCTCCTTTCCTTCCTCTTTTGCTCTTTGGTTTGTTTTCTTTTGTTTTACTTGGTTTTGGTTTTCGCTTTGTTTTGGGGCATAGGATGGTGATGACAAAAGCACACCGGTAGTAGAGTGGAATGATATTCCATCCTACGACATCAGGACCCACTCCAGGGACCCGGTGAACCGTAGGATGATTGTATCATTCACCGCTACAAGACTAGCGGGGCACCCGTACCTTCTTAGGTTGTCGGTGGTCCTGTGCCCGACGAAATGATCGACTCGTGGACAACCATAATTTTCAAAAACTGATAAGAATTGGATAAGAATAGATACAATATTTACAACAAAACATATTTTCACCACAATAAAAAAATTGATACAAACTCTCCTTTGTATGCCTGAAATCTACGTGTATAAATTTTAAAAATATATTATAACTTGGTTGTCCACTTGTTGATTATCAGTCCTGGGCTAAGAAACACTCTTCCTAAGTTAGGTTCAGTAGGACACCCTTCTAGTTGAGTGGCGAGCTTTATACATCCCTGTGACCGAGTAGCCTTCGACGACTCTCGAGTGAAGATATAAATAGTTTTTGAGCCTATCCCCGACCCGAGTGTTTGCGGTTTTCTTTGGATTTTTCGTACGATTTTGGTAAAGCATTCGTGGTCTTTTCTACAGGACTTTTCCGAGGTTTTTGATGATTTTATTTTCTCGAGTTTTTCGTCGTGGGCTATTTACCGTTCTTTCTCGAGTTTTCTGGACGACATTTCTTTTGCTGCTTTGCTTTCATGATGCATTTCATCCTACTACATCTAAGAAAATAACGAATCTCCCAGATATACAGGTTTGTTTTATATTTAAGGCATGTTACTTTTGTACCTGCTACTTTTCTTTTCTAACATAGCATGTTGTACCACACTCTTTACTGCATGCTCTGCTATTTTTCCTGTGCTATACACCCTGCTGTTACGCTATACACTGTACAACCTTAAACATGCTTTCATAGGGTATTTAGGAGAACTACAACCATAGGGCCGCTTGATTTGACATCATAACTTGACACCCTAGAAAACTTAAACTCGTCACTACAAGGAGCTTGGAGCTAGTGCGGTGGGCAGCACGACCATCTTCAAACAACAAAACATGTCTTCACCAGCTAAACTATTCTTTAGTAATTAAACAACAATCCATAGGATTTCGAGGTTGTTTGCCTAGTGCGATATAAATCCTCAACTTCTCTTTAGGCTTTTCGTATAGTTTTGCTGTGCAATATAAGCCCTAAACTCGTCTTAGGATTCCGAGGTTATCATTCGTTACGACCTAAATCCTCACATCTTCCAGGCTATTCGTGTGATCGTTTCACACAAATATAAGCCCTAATTAAATAAAAATTGGCAGAATGAAACCTTTAAATAATTTCTCCTCTAAATCGAACCCAAACCATATGATAGCTTGGGAAGTCACCGAGGTTCACCTCCGGATCTATGACATCCCCTAGTTCCTCCTCTTTTAGATTCTACAATAAATGTTCTAAATTTGAGCCAATCCCCTTTCACACCTCTTTGTCCGATTTCGTTGAAAAGTCCTATCCTTTTGACCTTCTTGAAGATAATATTTCCTGATTTTTATCGAGAGTTTTCTTAATTGATTTCGATCATTTAAGATGTAATTAACTATAGGTGCTTGCCCTTATATGAAGTTTTTTCGAACCCAACTTAATATAAACCCTATTTAATTCTTCATATTAAAATAGTGAATTTGTCAACGAAATAAAACGGTTTCGCAGACCAAACGGACGTCATATATTTCTTAGTTTATTTGATCGAGCCTCACCATCAAATCTTGTGTTTATCTTTCGGGATAAATATAGGTCTTGAGGTGTAGAGCTCTTTCATTTAAACTGTAGAAAATATGGGGTCAGTTTGATTTCATATTTTTCTAAACTTATATATATATATATATATGTAAATTAAAACGTCCTTCCGAAGCGGGCGACGAGATTTCGATTCCGGCGACCGACAGCTTCCAACGGGCAACTCCACACCCAAAATAACGCCGACATGCATTTATGATGAAACTTTCTGGAGAAGAGTTTTATCATCGGAAGTTGGATAAAGATGGGTAAAATTGTGTGGCATAACCTTAATATTAATGGGCCAAATCAAAGTAGATAATACCTCATGTAGATTGGATTGGCCCTTTACAATTGTTATTAGAGCTATATCTCTGCCTGTATGATGTGCGATTTGTGGATGAATGAAGCAGCTGCTGGTGGGCGTGCAACACCCCAAATTTGAAGAGGATGGTTTGAAGAGGTCGAGGAATGATTGTAAGGGCAGACACATTGACAAGAAGCGGTTCCTAAGAGGCTTCTAGGGGAAAATTCTGGCTTGAATGAACTAAATACTACACTGGAACGTAAGAAAAAATTCTCAGGCTATGTAAATAATGGGTTCACTGGAACGTAAGAAAAAATTCTCAGGCTATTGAAATAATGGGTTGCCTAAATATCCGAGGGGACTTTTGGTGCAACATGTGAAGTTTCATTGAGAACTCTATAGTAAAGTGTGCTTGTGATGGGTAACCGCATGAGTGGATCCAGCTCTAGGCATTTCCATTCATCATGTCACTATATTTATTCTTGAATATGGACATCAATCTCTTGACAATATAGCGGTGAAGGCAAAGGTGACACAATGCCTACTTGTAGGGCCGATGATGGTAACAACACTGTTAGATGGGGAATAACTTATAACTTTAACTTGGGTAGTAGAAGAGTAATAACATTTGGTGACTACTGAGTAGAGTTAACGTCAAGTTTGGACTCAATCTATAACTCAAGCTAGATAGCCTGCTTAGATTTAAGCTCAAGCTTAGTTGTAATCTTCTCCACTAAATCTGGCTTAACCTGGAGCATAAAAATTGGCTCCACATCCTTAATAAGTATGGGCATAATGTGTTGGTGAGGTTGGTGGGGCTCATGGGGTTAAAACATTTTGGGGACTGAAGTGGTTAATGGGATAGGTGTAACTTGCGGGATTGAATTGGGTGATCATGTGGGTGGAGTTTTGTTGCGGGAGTTGTGTAGCTGAGTAGAGACAAACACTTAAATAATTAATAGTGTCCTCGACTCATTGATATATATGTTGAAAGAAAATTGAAGAGGAAAAACACATTGTAATATTTTTACAGCTTGAGAATTACAACACTTAAATAATTAGGTGACACCAAATAGGGATACTCATGTACATAATATAGGAAGCTGGTAGGAAGCTGGCACATGATCAATAAATCCCCTATTGTAGGAACCAAAATCAATACCTGATACACCTATTAACTATTTTTTTATAACTTGAAATTTAGAGACAGGAATACTGATTATATCCACAAATTATTTGGAAATGTAGATTGACCACTTATTTGCTCATATTCATGTAAGTTATTCGAATTCCATCTTATTAAATATAGGAGCTTTGATAAGAGCAATAAAAGTGATTTTGGCTGTTTTAAGTGTCATATGGATGATGAGAGGGCACATAACTCGTTTATATAACCATAAGATGATTTTTAAGTGTCATATGGATGATAAGACACCTAACTCGTTTATATAACCATAAGATGATTTTTGAGCATAGTGATATTTAAAATATAATGCTTAAGGCTCGTCTAGATTTATATTTTGACAATGAGTTGATTTCATGGAGTTGAAATGATTCCATTTGTGAATTTTCTCCACATCAAGGAGTGTTGGTTATTCAGAGGGTGGGGTGGGTGAATTTTAGGTGATTTTAATGTATGATATGAATAATTGAATTTGATATCCACCATATATGATATATAAGAGGAGTTGATTTAATAAATATGTTTGGAGATGTTATTTGTAGGTAGTTGATCCCTCTTGGGCTCGGTCTAGAGAACTCGTTGAACCACAAGTATTTTTCCATTATTTACAGGTAGCTGATACTACATTCTCCTCGTCCTTTAGGCATTCACTCTCTGCCTCCTCCATTGCACCCCTCTCAATAAATGAAATCACTCTATTGTTTGGTTAATTAGATGTAATGCGCTCTTATCTGTGACATTTGAAACTTTTTTTGCTAGAAATATTTTGGGGATGTTGGTCTAATCAGTTCTTTTTTCCTCCTATGTTGGTTTCTCCTCATGTGGGACAAGTCTTGGGCCTCTCGTTAGTACGATCTTGGTGCATGATTCGATGACTGAATCATATCGGAAGGTTAATGTGGACTTGATGCTACTATGTTATATTTCTATCATCAATGTTAAAGTTTGGCTATTTTGTAATGTCTAATAGAGCTATCACTGCATTATGATACTAATTGACGATCTCAATCCTCCCAGATACTAGGTTATAGTATTATCTTCGAGCTCCACCAACCTATATTTCAACATAAGTTGTCCAAATTCAACAGTATAGTCCTCTAATGTGAGTTCTTTCTATTGTAAGTGTTGAAGTTTCAAGAACACATTATTCTGTAATTTGCTTGTTGGCATTTGAGCTGCATCTCATTTTTCATTTTTGACCAGGTTGTGATCTTACTTTTTCACTCACACTGACGCATGCGCTTCAGGTTCTCTCACCACAAGGAATCACTCTTTTTTAATTTGATACCAGCTAGTTTCACTTTTCTATTAGGCAATCCGTTCTTGTACTCAAAGACCCGTTTCACAGTGTGAATCACACAATAAATTTATTCGGATTCATACGATTGTCAAAATCTGACAAATAACGAGGTACGGATGATGGGTAGGATGCATTACTTGTTCTCTTCAAAATACAAATTCACCTCTTAAAGAAAAATAGATTACAACTCTCCAAATAACATAAACCAAGCAAAAAGCTGTCCAAGCAGTCCAAAAACAAAACCAACATATAGTTACAAAGCAAATTAACCTTAATACTAATAGAATAATATTAAACACGGACCCATGTCCCAGCATAAGGCTAACAGTGGGAAAAATTCCATGTTTGAGAATTTCACTGGACTGAGCCTGTCCCGCTCCGATCTCGCAATCACGGGAGATGGCTCCCGTGTCATTGCTGCCATTCTATTTTGTGATTTTGAATTTCACATAGTAATTTATCCATATCTCTCTCATATGATTTGCTGTTTTGGTTTCTCTTAGGCAGCATCCAAAATATTGAGCTCTAATACCAAAAATTTAACATTTATAGTGTTCAAAGGATTAAAAAAAATAAAAATCAGGCCTGACATTGGGACTAGATCAGCCATCCAAAATTAAGGAATACTAGTCTGGTTTTTATTTTCCAGCTCAACAGGAAATTTGAATAAGGTATACCAAAGTTATTTAAGACCCAGGTTACAATTTCTTCCTAAATTTGTTCAAAACACCAGATTAGATGTAACGTGACCAATAAAGTCCATGCCCTAATTAAAGCTGTTTTCTTTTCACCTGGGCCCTTAGGGGTCAAAATCTGAAACGCAGGCCATGAGCTCCCTGTTTGCATTTATTTGATTTACCAACCGTTGCTGGCGGACCAATACCTTCATTGGAATTCCTGAGTAAATTGAGTATTGTACTGTTCAACGTGATGGATTTAAATGTATACAAAGATTCAACAACATAGAAGCTGTTAAGAATCTTTTTCTTGAATCAATAATTGGTTAATTTCTGGGACTTGGGTTTCCAACCATCAACTCACATTGATGTGAAATGAAACAAAATAGGTAGATTACCTTCTTCAGCACTGCCCTGAGATATTATCGCTTGGTACTGGCCTGCGGTGTATATAGGCTAAGGTCTTGACTTTAGCTGTTAATTCTGTCAATCTGATCTTTATGCATTATGGGCTTGCCTTTAACAATAGAGTTAATCACCAAGAAGCCTTTTTGCATCATACTCTTCTCTCCATCCCTAGTGTTTGTTGCCTTGGGCTACTAAAAAGGTGTTCGCAAAAATGATCTAGTAGCAGTTATTTTTTGCTATACTGACATTAATACTTTTGTTGACTTCTTGTTATTCAATTATAGCTGTTTTTAAGAGTTGACAGATGGAGTTGCATCTGTGTTAAGATATTGATTCTGTTATATGTGCATAAATTTGGCAGGAAATTTTTGTGGAGTTATGAAAATAAATTAATTAGTACTTCTTCCAAAATGATATAATTTTATGATCTCACAAAAATTTAAATAAAATTTTTGTCATTACTTATTTTTGGATTTATTTTTTCTTCTCTTGTTTTGCCATTGTGTTTTAACTAAGTTGGTCCTTCCTCTTTTGTTTTTTTAGATGGTGGCAAAATTATATAGGGATGAGTCGGTTCTAGAAAGTTATATACGCTCTGATCTCTATGGGTGTTATGATGTTACAAGGCAAGTTTTAGCAGTTTTTTCCTACAGCTTTTTCTTAATACGCATGCTTTAGTTTTTCATAAATGTGTTTTTTTTAGTTAGTTAAGCATTCATTTAATACAATTTTTGAACATAATTTATTGCCTCTGCTTGAATATTTGTTGGTGTCTGAAATGCTAGATATTCATTCTCAATTACAATATGATATAGAAATTGTGGCCATTTTTATGTTCGATGCAGAATAATTGATGAAAAATATAAATTTCTTTTTCATTAGTCATTTAATGAGTAGTTAGCAAACTTATCATCATGATTAACCTCATCCCAATTATTTTGTGTTTAATAGCTTTATGAATCTTTCTTCTTCTTTTTCTTTTGTTGAATGCTTGATGTACTGTTAATTCTATTTGTTGCAAGACTTTGGCTTTACTTCTAGCCTTTTTATATTTGGTCTACCCCTCTTTATTATACTTAACACATGAATTCAATTTACTTGCCTTCTTTTTTGCATTTTTTGCCTTTTGCATGCAATGCTTAATCCACTCGAATCTACTTGTTACTATCTTATCTTCAATAGATATTACTTCATGTTGCCCCTCTATTCTTCCTAATTTTAACATGTATCCATTTTAATTTTTCCGTTGTCACATTTAACCTATTTAAAGTGACTTGTTTGCTCTCCTACACTCGAATTCAGCCAATATATTCGGATGTTATTCTCTTATTGCAGAACACATAGAAGTCATTTCTTCATTTAACCTCAAAATTTTGTCCTACACATAAGCTGTATCTGTTTCTATTTATATAATGAATTGAAACCACTTAATACTATCATACCCAGGTCAATATAATTGATAACAAGGACTTTACTGTTTTTTTGCTGTGCTACTTTAAGCCAAACTGATCTAATAATCTAGCTTAACAAATACTTTCTGTTATAAAATATTAAATAAAAGCCCATTTTGACTTTCAAGCATACTCTACAACCCAACGAAATTAAACGGGATGAGAATAATGACAGACATAAGCGTTGTACGTCCAACTTCAAATACTTGAATTGCATTTTTTTTGGCTTATAAGCATTGTCACTCCAACTTCAAATACTTGGCAATTGTAACTCCAACTTCAATTGCATTCTATTTGGCTTCTATTTTACGAATGATTTATGCAAATATGTTTGAAATATCAAAAATGGATTAGAAAGGCCCCAATATTGCTTAGGTTGCTGAACAAGAACAAATAAAAAAATTTACCTGCTTGAGAGGTGGTGCATAAAGTTCTAGACATGCGAGCAATAAAAGTCTAGATATGCGAGTAATAAGATTATGCATGTGAGGTTCGATACACATGCCAATATATTAAAAGAGGGGGCGGAGGTTGGAGGGGTTGAGGGAATTTATTATGTTAAATATATCAATTATTGTATCCTTATTTATAATAATAATAATATAATAATAATTATTATTATTTTAAAAGTGTTTTTAAATCATTTGGTTACCAACTCTACCTTTTCCATACTGCTTGCATCACTGAGTGCTCTATAGTAATTGGAATAATAATAATAATAATAATAAAATAATAATAAATAGACGAGGAGGAAAATTTTCAAATCATTAGAATCAGTTTGAGATAACCGACATTATAGTTATTTGTTTAAGAAGGAATTCATTTGAAAAAGTCACAGAGAAAAAGAGAGCGAGAGTGAGAGTTGTGAATTTGAGAGGGCGGAACGAGGGCTTGAAATTGTTTAAGGATCAAGTGAGATTGGTTTTTGGGGGGGGGGGGTGGTGAGAAATTTGGTGACGGTGTTGCACGATCACTGGTAGTGAAGAAACGCTCATAGTTGGGTGACGATGCTATGTGTGCGAGGGAATGAGGAGAGGTCATCAATTATTGTATCCTTATTTATAATAATAATATTAATAATTATTATTATTTTAAAAGTGTTTTTAAATCATTTGGTTACCAACTCTACCTTTTCCATACTACTTGTATCACTGAGTGCTCTATAGTAATTGGAATAATAATAATAATAATAATAATAATAATAATAATAATAATAATAATAATAATAAATAGACGAGGAGGAAAATTTTCAATTCATTAGAATCAGTTTGAGATAACCGACATTATAGTTATTTGTTTAAGAAGGAATTCATTTGAAAAAGTCACAAATAAAAAAGAGCGAGAGTGAGAGTTGTGAATTTGAGAGGGCGGAACGAGGGCTTGAAATTGTTTAAGGATCAAGAGAGATTGGTTTTGGGGGGGGGGGGTGGGTGGTGGGAAATTTGTTGACGGCGTTGCACGATCACTAGTAGTGAAGAAGCGTTCACACTTGAGTGACGATGCTATGTGTGCGAGGGAATGAGGAGAGGTCATCAATTATTGTATTCTTATTTATAATAATAATAATAATTATTATTATTATTTAAAAAGTGTTTTTAAATCATTTGATTACCAACTCTACCTTTTCCATACTACTTGTATCACTGAGTGCTCTATAGTAATTGGAATAATAATAATAAGAATAAAAAAAAATAGACGAAGAGGAAAATTTTCAAATCATTAGAATCAGTTTGAGATAACCGACATTATAGTTATTTGTTTAAGAAGGAATTCATTTCAAAAAGTCACAAAGAAAAAGAGAGCGAGAGTGAGAGTTGTGAATTTGAGAGGGCGGAATGAGGGCTTGAAATTGTTTAAGGATCATGAGAGATTGGTTGGGGGGGCGGTGGTGGGAAATTTGGTGACGGTGTTGCACGATCACTAGTAGTGAAGAAGCGCTCACACTTGGGTGACGATGCTATGTGTGCGAGGGAATGAGGAGAGGTCATCCTGTGTGTCATATGTGAAGGATAGAGGATCATCGCGTGGGCTCTGTGTCGAAGCTGCGCTTAGGAGATAATCCGTGCGAAGATAACTTCTGCAATGCTAGGTGCGAGCGTCGTCATGTGTGTCTTGTTGGGCTTGAGACAGCTGAGGGCAAATTAAGGAAACAGAGTGGCGCCTCACTTGCGAGAAAGTGGTGATTTTGGCATAGAAGAAATGTTAGGGTTTTCTTGTATTTTTATCCAAAAATAATATAATAAAGTTAAATTAATGTTATTTTATAGTAAGAAAGCATAGAAGAAAGGATATTTGGATTGGAACGAGAAGAATGTTATGACAATGAGGGAAAAAACTAAGGTAAATGAAGTTAATGTTTTAAATTTTTTTATTTAAAATTGTTGTTTATTACAGTATTAATATTAAATCATATTAATTATTGATAAAAATAGTGATTGATGAACAATTGATTTTAAGATAAAGAGATTGTAACCATTGAATTGAAATAGGAAAAGGAAAATAGTGAAGAGATTGTTAGGGTTTATTATTTTATTTGAGATAATTATTTTAATGATAAATTTTGGTTTTAATTTTAATTTTATGAATTAAATAGGGTTCAACAAACTTTTGATTTAAAGAATTAATGATTTTTGATCGTGAATTTTGCAACGAGAAGAAAGAGAATTGATGTGAGTTTAGGATTTTATCATTTATTATAAATAATTAATTTAATTGAAATTTATTAAATAGTAAATTTTATGAATTAATGCTAGGAAATCAAAGATTAAGGCCCCGTTTGGGAGAGCTTATAAGTAGTGCGGCGGCGTTTTCAAAAACGCCGCCGTATTGTTTGGTTTGAACTTATCGCTGCTTATCAGAAAACTCCGTTTTTTTATTCTATTACACGCGAGACGTGCCGGCTGTCCCGCGGTCCGCTTATTCGATCGCGTTTAGGGATACGAATTACTCCCGTAACCCCGTGCATCCCGTGACCCCGTGAAGCTCCTCACACCTGCGCATCTCGGTCGCTAACCCTAAGCTCTCCTCCTCTCCGATCGCCCCCATCCTTCTGGAGGCATACACGAGTATCTCGGTCCATATTAACCCTAATTTTAAGCTTCGAAATTGAAGAGGTATCTCGTCTTCTTCACTCCTCATCTTCTTCATTTCACATTGGGGGTTCGCCGGGACCGTTCTGGTTTCTCGGACACTTTCTGTTTTCTCTGGCACTGTTTTTTCGGTTGCAATGAGCAGTTCTATTTCCTTAGGGTTTAGGGTTCCAGTTGCTTTGCCTGTAATTGGTTCCGGTTGCTTCGCCAGTTCCAGTTTTATCTCCCAGATCTATTTCCTGGTTAATGGGTTCCATATATTGATCCATATATTGATTTTTGTTGGGGTATAGTGAGGAGTTCTATTTTTTTCTTTCTCTTGATTTCAAATTGAAGGTTTTGTGTGAAACATGGCAGCTTCCCATGGCTTACTTGGATCTATTTTTCTTTCTCTTGATTTCAAACTGAAGTCTTTAGTTTTTATTAGCTTGGTTGAAGTTAGAACAAAAGGTGCTATTGTTCACAGAATATGCAAAGATTCTGCACTTATACTTTTGTTCTCACATGGCAGCTTCCCATGGCAAATATCTGCACTTATAATTTGCAATGATTCATACTTTTGTTTCACGAATTCTCTCATATTTCGACTGCAACATATGAATTATTTCTGCTTAAAATTGAATCGAGCTCGATACGGCTTGAAATGAAATTGAGTTTTTTGGATACATTTCAGGTCAAAACCGGCTCGATCCGTCTCAAAATTGAGACTAGGTGCCTCAATTTGAATTATTTGGAACTGTTCCTGCTAGAAATTGGCTTGTTGCACATTATATTCAATTTGATTTAGGCTTGTAATATTTGGATTGTGTACATGTACAAGGGTTAATTATGTGTGACACAACCCAAGGCAAAGGTTTATGCGGCTCAATTGTGAAAAGATGAATGGTTTAGGGTTGTGTTCTTTTTGAAAAAATCTGAAAGATCCATGTGGCTTCATTTAAAAAATATGAAATTTTTGCTTGGTTAGTTCAAAAAGTCTGAATCTAAGAGAATAGAGAGGGCTAATTGAGCATTTTAATTAATTATTTATTATTATTTTTTATTCTTTGAGCTTTCATATATGTGCCATCCGAGTCCTACGTATTCACATAAGTGATGTGGTCATTGAAGAAACCTCAAAGCTTGAAGCGGGTGATGTCAAGAACCCTATTAGTTGATGTAGATAATGGAATATATGTTGTTGTTATAGGAATGCGTAGTCTCATATTGGTTTCTTTTTGTGTTCTAGAAATTATCGTCCGACATATTTCGTTCGCTGGAGTTTAGAAAGCAAATATTTATGTCAATTTTACCCAATGTCAAACCATGTCTCAATGGAAGCAATTTAACAGCTCCAAAATTTATTGAATTGATTTTATTAAAATGATATTGCATTGACATGTTTTACGATGCTTATATTTACTTTGGAAACATTATGTGTTATCAACCATCTATTTTGTGCTAATCCATTTACCTGACAGTATGCAATGAGTTAAGGTAAAGAGGTCGGCCATGTGGGATAGGAAGGTTACCATTACATTTTGCGGTGTCTGTGTTATGGAGGTACAACTTGGAAATAGGCCTACAACACATTTTAGTAAAGAACGTTGGCAAAACGTGATAGTTAAATTCAATGAACTTACTGGAAGAGATTACTACCGGACGAAACTAAAAAATAAATGGGATCAATTAAAAAAGGATTGGAAAATATGGAAGGAGCTCAAAATGAGTTCAACTGGTTTGGGTTGGGATCCAATTAAGCGGACAATTGATGCACCAGAGCAATGGTGGACTGAAAAACTTGAGGTAATTAAATATGTAAGATCACTTCATTCTGCATTATTTTTTCGCATTTAAATGATGTCACTATTGAAATATTCAATATATTACAGGCAGTTCTGGGTGCAAAAAAATTTAAGTCCTGTGGTATAGATCCGGAGTTGGAGGAGAAGCTAGACGACATGTTTTCTGGGGTTGTCGCAACTGGAACTCATGCTTTCACCCCTAATAATCAGGGCTTCGCCAACTTCCCGCAGGAAATGCAAACCGTTTAGTTGGGTGACTGTTGACCTCACTTTTGTCGAGGTTTAGTTTTCCTGCTAGGATTTAGGGTTCTAGCTTTAGGAGCTTCCCCGACGATCTTAGATTCTTAGCAATGGACCTATACCTCGTTTTAGAATGCTCGAAACCACTTCGACACTCTTTTGGAATCCCGGACGAAATTCCGACCTCTAGCTTACGACGAGTAGGTTGGAATTGGCGTTAGGACTCCAAATCGAGTTCCTATAGGACCACTGGACCTTAGGATAGCCTCGTGCACATTTTCTGCACCACCGAGCACAAATTCCTCTAGCCACGGCCTCGACGTTTTCAAATTCTCCGCAACCGATCAAGATCAAGGTCATAATGCCAGAACGAGCTCCATCAAGGTCAGAATTTCGACGAGACCGAATTTGACGCACTTTAGACTCGACCGACGACGAGGTTGTCCGAACGACCTCGGATCGCGAAACGGACTGCGCCATTGCGTCCGGGACGTCGAATTTGCTTGGGAAAGACGTATAACTTGCTATGTTTTCGAGCGCGGGTCTGCGACGCGAAATTCGGCGTAGTTTAATAAGATAAGTTTTATTTTATTTTAAAATCCTTTTTAAACCCTTTAAACCCTAAATCCTATTTCCCTCACTCGTGCCTCACACATGAGTTCTCGCCTCTCTTTCTCGATCTCGAGCCGGGTGCCATCTTCTTCGGCCTAGCCCTCGCCTGGCTCCTCTCGCGCGGTTTCGACCCTGGTCCCTGCTGTCCTCGCCACTTCCCCTGGCCCTCTCGCCCGTGGCAGCGCGCTTCGGCCTTCTCCGCCGCCACTCTCGCTCCCTCGTCGCCCCTTTTCGGCGACTTTTGTCGCCACTTTCTCCCGCCTCTCTTCTATTCTTGCCGAGGCTCCCGTGCAGGTGTGGTTCCTTCTTCTTTTCGAGCCGGCTATATAAGCCTCATTTTGAGGAGTGGTCTAGGGTTGGTTGTTAGGGTTGGCTGTTTTAGGGTGCTGCCATTGTCTTTTTCTCCCTCTTCACTCTTCTTCTTCCCTGCTACTCACGGTTCTCCCTGAGCTTAGTTTGAGTGAGGTAAGGGTGCTGTTGGCTTTGCTCCCTGAGGTTCTCGAGACTTGGCTGCTCTGTTTTGGAGCCTGGGTCGTGCCGTTTGTTTACTGTTGTTGAGTTGGGGTGTTGATTTGCTTAAGCTTTCACTGAGGTATGAGCTCCTCTAGTCCTAGCTTTTACCTTGAAGGCTATCTACACACTGCTTTTCTTAGTTAGACATGGTTTCATGGTTAATATGGCATGCTATGGCTCCTCTCTTTCATTTATTCATGATAGCTTGAGGTGGAATATGGAGTGGTTTATGTAGTTATATGCATGTGGAGCTTGCTCTTTTTGCTCCTTCTACTTCTTCTTTGATAAAAAAAAAAGGGAAAGCATGTTGAGGGAAGCTTGAGTTGCTTCAAGAGGGTTCTATGTTTATTTTCATTTGAAATATATTGAGGTTTCATGCTTGGATGTGTTGGAAGTATGGAAGTGCTCACTTGGGCTTTATGCTTAGTTGAAATTTCAAGCCTTACCTTGGCTCATTAGGATCTCGGTTGAAAGTAAATCTTATTTCATTTTAAAAGAGGTTTGGGAGTCGTTCTCGTTGGCTTTTGTTTTCTCGGTTTAGGAGTCGTTTTGAGCCTTATTCGTTGCTCGGTTTTCCTAGCCCCTCCCCCGCTACTTTCACCGGACTCGTTTTGAGTTTTGTTGTTTTTATTCTTGCTCTCGGTTTTGGGTCGTCTTGGCATTTGGTTTGGGGGCTCCATTTGGTATTCCGTCTGCTCCCGTAGCCGCCTCCTGGGTATTCGATGCATGGATCTGTTTCGTTTTGTTTGTTTTATGATATTCGTCGCTCGGCAGCAAGCCCCGCGACATAGAGGGGCTCGGTCTTGTGTTTTTCGTAGTTTCTTCGCCTTCCCTAGCCTCGGCTTCGCATTGGGGTCGTTGTGATTTAAAATCGGGTTTATTTCAGCTTTGTTGTGGTTGAACTTGGCTCTTTTAATATCTCTGGTTTTAGCCCTAAATTGGGATTGTTTTGATTCAAATCTTAGGCTGTTTTGAGCCTTGCTGTTTCCTTGGTTTTGGGTTGGTTCGAGCCCTGTTGCTGTTCGGTTTTCCCGGGTCCCTGGAGTTCTCTTAAACTGATTTAATTTTTGGAGTCTGTTTTGGCTCACTTGCTAGCTTCGATTCAAGAATGTTTGGGTTTAAATTTTTGAGAGTGTCTCAGCAAAATCTTGCTTGTGAGACGGTTTGGATGAATTCGATTAAAAAACATGTGTGCACGAGATTAGCACTAATTTGATAGATTGATTGTTGAGATGGAGCCTTTGTTTCAATATTTGCTTAAGCCCCGAAATATGTGAGCATGAGGTTCGCAATTGCTTGATAAATTGATATTGATATATGTGGCCTCGGCTTCAACACTTGCCTAAGACCCAATTTTGCGGTATGAAATGGAAGTTGGATTTTGAATTTAAAAAAAAGGCAAAGTCTTGGAATTTTGTGATAGCACTCTCAGTTTAATGGCCTGGAGTCTAGGACCCGAGCAGTTGCTTTCTCTTTATGTTTTTCTTGATTTTACGATCTTTGTTTGGGAAAAGCAGTGTGTTCCTAGGGGTCTAGTCCTCATCCCCTTCGAGAGTGTCGACTTGCCTTTAGGTCCCTTTTGTGGGACATGTGAGGACGGTCGGGAGTTCAGGGTGATTTACTTGTTTTTAATTGTTGGAAATCGGTTCACTTTCTTTACGAATTTGTGTTAGGTGAACCGCTTTCCTCTTTCTTCCTCGACCTCTCGTCCCTAGTTTTCACCTTGTTTTCGGCTCAAAGCACACACCTACGAGGACGTGTAGGTGTGCACATATAACCCCTTAGGTTATATGTGGGGCCATCAAGCCAGTGCTGTAAGTGCGGTGGGGACATTGATGAGACTGCAAAAAAAAGAAAATTACGAGAATCATAGAATGTGGCCGCTCGACTCGAGACTCGCAGAGAGTAGAGCAGAACCACGGAACCGTTCGCCCGTCCTCGGGGTTTCTATCGCCGATAGCCTAAGGATGTTCGTAGTTCTAGTCCTATTAGGATAGTCAACCTGTGGATTAAAATACTTTAAAACAAAAAAATACATATGTTTGAAAAATATAAAAAACTACCTCCACTACTACACAGCCTACTTACCTACGGCTTTTTGCTTGCATGCAAACCAAAGATGAAATGTATGAAAATTTATAAAGGTCTACGGTTGGCTATTCGAGTCGGGTTAGGACTGCTTTCTGCAGAAAGTCGGTCTGGTAGTCAGCACTCAAGTCCGGATATTAAGCACAACTTCGAGTCCGAAACACCACCGTGCTTACGGGTCTTTCTTTGCCCCATGGCTTTACGGTTTGCCGTGAGTTTAGCGGGCCATCTGTGAGTTTCTCCCGGTGTTCTTTGCGGTTTTCTGCGATTTTGTTTTGTTTTCGTTCGTGACTTTTTTCGGAGTTTCCTACGGACGTTCTTCTTCTTTCTTTCTCGATTTTCTGGTTTTTCCTTATGATTTTATTCGCTCCCCTGTCGTCTTTCATTTGTTTTACCGTTGGGTTTTCGTACTTTGCTACTTTCGTACGTACCGTAAGATCTCTCGTTGAGCTGAGTGTTTGCCTACTACTTGTACTTCTTGCTTTTTCCTGCGCTAATGACTCTTCCGCAGAAATAAGAAAAATATGAAAATGATAATAAACGAGTAATAGTAGCGCCGTGGATGAGCAAAGCATACGTGATCTCCGTGATACGCTCTTTTACTTTACTTTTCAAGACATACTCCTCGTTGACCTAGCATCACTACTTTCAGTATACATACTTGCTTAGCATGTTTTATCTTTCCCGTACTTTCTCTCGCTTAGGATGTTATTTTAAGCATATCCCCCGTTTAAGCATAAGCATGTTTATCGTTCGGTTCTTACTATAACACGCTCCTCGTTTATCGCTTTCTTTACACTCGTCATCATCGCACACACTCACTCGCAATAAAATGAAATAAATGGTTTGCATGTCCACTTTAATTTAAAACTTTAATTTAAATCATGATCTTCATATGACGTGAGCTTCGGAGACGGTGGGCAAAGACGACCATCTTCTTCAGAAAGCTCGTGTCGACATCAAGAAACCATTCTTTAGTTTAAATAATAAGCTCTTGTGATTTCGAGGTAATCCGCCTACGCGACATAAATCCTCACCTTTTCTTTGTAGCTTTGCACCGCTCGTCGTGCGATATAAGCTCTAACTCGCTTGTGCTTCGAGGTTGTCGTCCGATACGACGTGTGCCTCCCGTTTTTCGTGTAGTTTGCATAATCGACATTGTCGCAAACGTAATTCCTATAATTAATTCGCAGGATTGAAATTAAAATAAATCCCTTTCCAAAATTTAAAGCCTCAACCATGAGATAGTCCGGGACGTCCTCGAGGTCCTCCTCGAGATCCGCGACATCCCCTACCCTTCTTTCCTTCGACTCCGTAAATAATCGTTCCTCTTCGCGCCTTTCACCTATTGGATTTCCTACTACCTCATTTCGTCGAAAACCCTACCTCTCGACTTCGTGAAGATATAAACCCGCGATCTAAATCGAGATTTCTCTCAGTCGACTTCGATCGTTTGAGGTAATTAACTATAGTGACTGCATCTATAGTGAGTTTTAAAGACTCGGATAATATAAACCTTATTTAATTCTTTCGTATTAAATAGTGAATTATTTCGTCCACATAAAGGTTCATGACTGCAACGGATGTCATGAATTTTATGATTTATTCGATCGAGCGATATTGTCGAGTAGGGTGTCTATTCTTCGAACGAATGCGTTACTCGCGATATTACGCTCGTTCATCCAAACTACTTAACGAATGAGATCCGCCCTTTCTCATTCTCATATTTTAAAACTTAAAATTTTATTTTCAAAAATCAATACATATATATAAATTAAATTAAATCCCCAAGCCCCGACAGTGACTTAGGGGAAGTTCTCAGCCAAGTAAACACTGATGTTTAATCCACAAGCGCATCCAAGCGCCGTAGGGTTGACAAAAAGAAAAAAGGGATGTCATTCATCAAAGGCAGCATTGAGACACTTCTTGAAACCTGCAAAGCTAGGACTGTTTCCTCGACTGACACATCAATTGATGAATGTCTCCAGCTCCTATCTACGTACCCTGAGGTTATGTCCGAAACAAAGATCTATGTAAAGTACGTGAAGTTGCTACGGGATCCAACCATAAGACATTTTTCCATAAGGTTGGATCAGAAACACCGACTTGAATACTTACGGACTTTCATGGATGATTAAATGTTTTTTTATTATGTAGTGTACTTCCTTCATTTTATTTCTAATATATGTGTAATGGGAATTTTTCTGTTTTCCATAACTGTTGAATTCAATGCATTGTATTCAGTTTAGTGCTAATTTTTTCATTACTTCTGTAATAGTCAACCAACTACATATTGTCGCAAATATCCTTACTTCTTGATAAATTTTACAAAGTACTACCTAAATTATTTTGTAGTATGGATGATGAATAAGCTAACCATGACGACGAAGAACTTCACCATAACGTCGATGTCGCACTAATCATGACATTGTTGTATTGTTACTATCTCACGTACGTTCCCCGAACCCCTTGTATGACGTCCAGTCAGATTGGAGATAAATGGGTAGGTGAGTTATTACAGGGCCACCCAACCAGGTTCTCCAACATGTTCCGCATGACAAAAGAGATATTTCGTGATATGCTTGATGAACTCCGCATCCACCATGGGTTGCATGGATCAAGAAGAACGACGATAAGAGAAGTACTAGCAATAACTCTATATATCTTATCACAGAATCAATTAATTCGAGGAGCAATGGAGAGATTCCAACATTCATCGAAAACCATTAGCATGTATTTCTCAATAGGTTTGAATGCTCTAGTGAGTTTGGCGTGCAAGACTATCAAGCCCGCTGATCCAACATTCGAGTCTGTTCCCACACAGATTGTCACTGACCATCAGTAAATGCCGTTCTTCAAGGTACGCAGTCGAGATAACATTTATCGATGATCTTGATGTATACACTCTTACATTACTATTGTCAGGATTGTATTGGCGCAATTGATGTAACACATGTAGATGCACGAGTATCCAATACGGACAAGGCTGCATACATCAGACGGTGTGGCTCCCCGACGCAAAATGTTATGGCCGTGTGTGATTTCTACATGTGTTTTACCTTTGTAATGGCTGGATGGGAAGGGAGTGCGCACGATAGCCGTGTTTTCAGGTTTGCCACTAGAAACCGTATCCACAGATTCCCACATCCACCTCCAGGTAATTATAAACGGTTTTTCCGTTTGATTTGCAATTACAAATGCTAATTGCAATAACTATGCATGCAAGTACTATTTGGTGGACGCCGGATATCCATTACAAAGGGGTTATCTGAAACCTTATCCGGATATGAAGTATCACATACCCAATTTCGAAAGATCAAGCGGTGTGACACGAGACAAGAAAGAGTTATTTAACAAGAGACACTCATCCTTGCGCGGTGTGATTGAGCGAGTTTTCGGAGTGTGGAAGAAGAAATGAGTTATATTACGTGATATGCCGAACTACCCATTTCAGAAGCAAGTGCATATAATAGTTGGAACTATGACTCTACACAATTTCATTTGATGGCACTCTTCCGAGTTAGATGCAGTGTTCGCTGTCGTAGATGAAGATTCACTTGAAATCCCACCTGAAGCATTCAAATACCATGTGGGACGTATAATGCCACAAGAACAAATGGAATCACAAGATGCATACACTCTAGATAGTGAAGGTGCATCAGAGATGCAGCCTTGAGAGAACAAATAGCGGACGAGATCAGCCAAGCATGAATGAACATCTAATGTTGATTTTACAAAGTTTAAACTCTACTATTTTCTTCATAACTTCTATGTTTCTGGGGATGTGAGTGCTTGCCATTAAATTGAAGTCATTGTTCAGGACTAGAATACCTATCTACCTTATTTTCTGTGTCATTCAATTGAAGTCATTGTTCTTCTCAGTTTTGGAGTGTGGCTAATTGATCAAGTAGTGAATAGGCTTGAGCTATTCTTCTTCATTTTCATATATGGCTCAATGATGTTGAAAATGATAGGGAAGAAGAAGCAATAATAGTTTAGAACTTGTTGCAGCAATTACATGCAACCCAACAACTGGGACGGTTTCATCTGTCACAATCTCTTGTGACTGTTGCTGTTGGAAGGCATAATTTGAGTTGAAAAGAAAATTGAAAGAAGATTCAATATGGTATATCAACATGTATCAATTTTAACATTTGTAAGTATAATTATGTTTTTGACCTGTTGCCCCCATTCATATTATAAGTTGCTTATAGTTTAATTTCTTAGAAGACCTTTTTTTTGTTTTTTTATTTTGAGAATGGGAAAATAATTTCATTGAACAATTGCCTCTCTTAGCATTTCTTGTAAGGCATCAATTTCTAAGATAATTTATTGATATTAATAGTGAATTTGTGGTTGGCCCTGAGTTTTGGTGGTTGGCTGTGTTGTGGTATTTGTGTGATTGTCCTGTCATATGAGTTTGGGGCATATATGGGTGTGTGTTGGTTCTGGATTGTGTTGTGGTTGTGTGTTGGGGTGATGGTTTCTGACTGTGGGTTGGGGTGGTGGTTATGGGTTGGAGTGATGGCTGTGGGTTGTGGAGTGATGTGGATTTGTGCAGGGTGTATGGTGCCTTTTTGTGTTGGTCTTGTGATTGGGTGTTGGATTTGTGTTGGCCGGTTTTGGATTTGTGGCTTAACTTGAAGGTTCATATTAACATTATTCTCACTTATATATTCCATGTGCATTAAGAAATTTTGGTTTGAAATGGATTCTATGATTGCCGTTCATCTTGTGTAACACTATAGTAATTTGAGCATGTCTTGGGCTTGGCCTTTGGCTCGGCTGGGACCTGTCCTTGACATTTACACTTCAGCTATGGTAAATTTGATTCCATTAAACTACTCCTTCTTTAAGAATCATGTCTATGTGTTTGGACAAATGGCTGAATAGTTTAATTGAGGGATTTTTATAGTTTCTTTACTGTGGTAAAATCATGTGCTCAAATGTATTCCTTATTCTGTTCTCTTTTAACAGTAAAAAAACACATACTAGAGTCCTAAGGGCAACCGCTGCTATGTTAAAGTGCACCAAAGTGATGTTATTGCTTTGAGCCCAAGCTAGTTTTGTTTGTTCATACTGTATCAGTTATTATTGTTGATATGGTTATGCAGGCCATTGCATGTACTGAAAGTGTATTGTTGGTATCATTGAGATGCCAAAGGTTTTTATTTTAAAAGAGCTTCCACATGCTTTTGTATATGCATTTTTCTATTTCTCAGTACTCTTCACTTTAAGAGCTTTTATCTCAATCTAGAGTCCTTTGAAAAAAAAAAAATCAAATTGATATCTTCTATGCAATATTTTGAGGGTATAAATGTGGAGTTTATATGTTCAAGCAAGCTTGATCTTCTTGGGTTGTGAAGGATTGTCTTGTTTAGGTGCCTCATTTCAGTATGGATAATTTTAAGTTCGTGCCTCATTTCAGTATGCCTCATTTCAATATGTGTTATAAGAATTGTCTTGTTTAGGTGCCTTATATAAGAATTGGATGGTATGACTGTTTATGCAATGTTTGCTCTGCTTTATGTTCACTTCAGTAAGCATATATAAGATATGCTTCAATTTTGTTTTTTCTAACTATCTCACCATTATAAGGTATGCTTCAATTGAAATGCTGTGGAGGCATACTTTGAGACATACATCTGAAACACCCTTTTAAATAAGGTTTCGTATTATGACCTCACATGTGATTAGCTCGGATTGTGATGTAAATGGTTAAATTTAAATTACCTGGGAGTTAGTCAAAGACTTCTTCTTCTTCTTCTATGTTGATACTGCATTACAAGATCATAATCAGCTTCCTTTTTGGTGTTAGATATGTAAATACATAAGAAATGAGCCGTATATGTTCATGCTATATAGTTGATTTCATGGGAGTGTAATGTTTATGGTCTCGTAGCTCAAGCTGACACATAATCAACATCCTTTTTTTTGGGCATTTACTTATTTGGCACACAAATGGCTTCTTCTTATTAGAGAATGGGGAAAGTTTGGAAAATATTAGATAGAATCATTGTAATATTTAAAGTTTATGTGCTAGATAAGCACAAAGGAATTCACATTACGCCGACGATTATGTCAACTGGGATTGTCTTTGATTTCTTCTAAAGTCTTTATATTGATTTGTGTCACTTTTGGTTGAAGATTGAGATTGTCATAAATTTCCTGGAGCAAATAAATTTCCTGAAGAGTGGTATGTATGTAAGTGCCCCAACATATTATACAGATGATTTGAGTTCTGTATGGCCCTACTCTTGTAGGGCAACCGCTGGTGGTGAAATGTTAAATATATGCTTAAGGTGAAGATCACACTCTACACATGCAGAAATTGCAGGATGACCTCAATAATCTTCAGGCACAATCATCACCTGTAGATGAATCGTCTCAGATTTTAAAAAGAGCTGCTAACTTTATGCACTTTATTCTCCAAACTACACCTGTTGTCCTTGGCCATCAGGTGATATAATTCTATTTCAATTAAGGGGGGAAAGGGTT
Organism: Papilionanthe hookeriana x Papilionanthe teres; assembly: GCA_022702705.1. Classification (NCBI taxonomy): domain Eukaryota; kingdom Viridiplantae; phylum Streptophyta; class Magnoliopsida; order Asparagales; family Orchidaceae; genus Papilionanthe; species Papilionanthe hookeriana x Papilionanthe teres. Next base: position 24,828,926 of record CM040435.1, on the reverse strand, counting down.
CTATACAAGTTCAATTAAAGTTTAGGCGTGCGATATGTAAATACATAAGAATTTATATGCAGTAGAACTTGGTTTGCTCTGTGAATCTTGGGAGTCATTGTGGAATTGATAGTTACCTCCAGGTTTGAATTTGATAAGTGAGAGTCCTTTTGGGAATGTTAAACATCAATGTCTTAACTGTTCAGAAAGCTATACTTTAGTTTGAATTTATAAATCATGAAAAGTAATTTAAATCACGCTTGTCGTGACATGCATGAGCAGATTTTTGTAGTCATTTTATATGCTCAGATTATAAAAGTTTATAATTGGCATTTCTTACAAATATGACACTTTTATTTAGAAATGCAGATACAATTTTCTTTATTCTTACTTGGAAGGCACATCTGATTATCTTGCTCCAACATATGTGAAATTTTGAATTTATAATTTATGCTTTGCAAGGAAATAACCAGGAAGGAAAGTTAATAAGAAATGAAACTTCAACCATGCTTGGATTCAAAGCAGTTTGTACTTCTGTATTTATGGGTTTATGCAACTATGCAACTGTGAATCCTTTTTCTGGTACAGCTGGAGCTTCATGTAGAAAGAATTGCAGGTTTAGGCATGTGTTCATTTCAGGTAAAAAATAATTGATAGCTGGTGTTGAAGGATGGCTGGAGCTTCATGTACAAGTTTTTGTTGTAAATAGGAGAAATTCTTATATCTTCATAGGTGGTGTGATTTCGGCTACTAGAAATGCATGTTGTAAGAATTGTAATTTTAGGATATTTGACGTGTTGTGATTTGCAATGGAAAGGTGTTAGAACTTCATGTAAATAGAAGGTTCTAGAGCTTCATGTAAATCATTTTGTATTACAGTAATAAAGAAATTTAATGCTCTTTCCCCGTGGATGTAGGTCACTTCGACCGAATCACATCATTTGTTGTGTCCCTTTTCTGGTTAATTGTAATGATTGTGTAAATTTTGTTTCCTGAATGCTCGACTCGACTATGAGATACTGCTATCAATATTTTAGATTCAGCTGGTTCTTCTTGAATGTGTTGCCTTTTTCAATATATGTTACAGAGAACAAAATGTAACTTTTTGCCATCGGTACCACGATGTAAAAGAGAACTGAATGCTGCGTATGTAAATGCCCCAACGATATTCTGTTGCACCTTATATTTGCAATTTTCCTTCTCGTAATACAGATTTTCATTAATTCTTACATTTTGGTATTGATCGATTCTCTTCAAAATAATTATTGTACCATGAGTTCCAGATATGCAGGGAAGTCCATGCAATTGATGTGTACTTCCGTCCGTACTACTCACTTCGGGACGACAACTTAGCCACGAACGACAATTTTATAGATGCCCAAGGTGGAATCGGGGACAGGACGACTGTAAATTTTTCAGATGGGTAGACAACCCGTCAGAGTCAACGTTATCCCAATCTGATAACGTTCCACGGACTTCGATCGTAGCACAATCGGAGCATATGACCTCTGGTTCGAGTGTTTTCAAACCACATAATGTTGCTCAACGATCGATTATCCATGAACCGAACAGTTGTTCTCATGAGATGTTGCATTGTAAATTGAATGTTATAATCCTATTATTAGTTGTAGCTTCAATATGTATTTTAGTTTTACTTTGGAAGGTGGAACTGCATTTTCTGTGAAGCCAACGCATTGTACTATGTTATCATCTGCGTATCGCATATATTATCTTTAGTTTCGTTAAATGGTTTCACTGTGGTAGTTGGAGTAGTATTTCAAATTGAATGTAATAATGCTGCATTTTAGAGGACTGTTTGGTGGCAATATAGCAGTGTTTCACCTCTGCTTGTTTGGTGGTAATCAAAATAATTTATAAACTTTGGGGATTTATTTATATAATTTGTAATATGTAATCAAAATAATTTGTAATCAAAATAATTTATAATTAAATAATTTAAATAATAATTTAATATAATAAATCTAAATTTAAATAATTACATAAATAAACAAATTATAAATTATTTTGATTACAAATTATAATTTTCCATAACGCATATTAAACATTACAAATTTAAGTTTTATCCTGTAAAATTATAATTTCTAATTTGTAAACACAATAATTTTTCCTGGAAATTTATAATTTTTAATCAAAAAAATTTATTTAGTATAATTTGTCACACTGTACACAGCTGTTTTCCAAAACGCACAAACCAAACACCATAACAGCTTATCCAAAACATGGGCAAAATAGTCATTTATCCTGGATTGATTGGTTACTAAACGCACAAACCAAACAATCAGACGATATTATCCAGATCAATTGCGTATCGCATAGTTCGGATAAGTTGCAATTGCTCTAAACAGTACCCTAAGTGGCTCCAAAAATAATCAAAAAGAGGTTGACTTAGTAATTATTGTTTTATACATTAAATTTTGTTTATTTTATTTAAATGTGTTTGTGCTTTCAAAGAATAAAACATATATCATATAATGATACATGTAAACTTAAATGAACATGTTTTGTTCTAAAAGAAACACTTTATTTATTTCATAAAGGCATAAATTCTTTTTTTGATTAAAAGAAAATTATTGAAAATAAAATGAATGTTTAATGATTTAAATTTGAGGCAATTACATATTGACCACCAGAAACTTGCTATTTACAAATCAATCACTATGTTTCATCCATTTTTAAATTCTCTATCAAATATCAAAATTCATGGTAAAACCCGAACCCCTATTTTTCATTTTTATCAAATTCTCAATTTTTTTATCGTCTCACACATAAATGCATTAGTTCAGTAGTTCCAAAAAATTATCTTGGTAGTTAATTTGTAAATATCTATGTTTCAGGTGGTGTATGTAATTATCCCTTTAAACTATTCCATCTTTTATATTATTTAAAATTTTAATCAATAGATTCAAATGACTAAAAGAGTTTAGACATACTTTAAATGAAAAGTAAATTGAGGAAATCAGAAGTCGCCCCTTATAGTACTAGTTGGGGACACTTTTGCACTCTCACATAAAAATAAAAATGAAAATGAAAATGAAAATGAAATGAAAGTAAAATTAATTTTATTTTATTTAGTATAAAATTTTTATGGCACCCATGAGAGGACTTAGAATAAAGGAAATGGAAAATCTAAATGATTAAAATAATAATTTAATAATTTTTTTTATTAAAATGAAAATATAAGCTTACTTTAGAGATTATTCAACAATATTCTTTTGAGCATTCATATGTAAGGATTTGCATAATAGTTTAGTACATGATAAAACTGTAAGTATTTACCAATTTGCTCTAAGCTTAATATGTTTTTTAATTATTTCTATTAGAAAAAAATTGTTAGATTGATATGACTAATAGAAGAGAGTTTATTTACAAAAGGAGACGAGTTGTTGGAAAAACGTACCATACTGTTTGTTTTCTTTGTTTAATCACTTTTATTTTTATTACTGTTTCAATCCGAATGATCTTGTTATGTATTTTGTTAGATGATATTTGCTATGTTTTGTGGATTGGTGACTTTTGTAGTTGAGTATTATAGTGGAATGCTATGTGTTTATTAGTATTTATTTACTTCTACCATTGACGGTTCCTGTCTTGATTTTTCAAGTTTCCCAGTCGGATCGTGACATGTTCCCCATTCCATTCCTATCTTTCTCGTACCCACCCCACACTATCTAAAATGAAAATATAAGCTTACTTTAGAGATTATTCAACAATATTCTTCTGAGCATTCATATGTAAGCATTTGGATAATAGTTTAGTACATAATAAAACTGTAAGTATTTACCAATTTGCTCTAAGCTTAATGTGTTTTCTAATTATTTCTATTAGAAAAAAATTGTTAGATTGATATGACTAATAGAAGAGAGTTTATTTACAGAAGGAGACGAGTTGTTGGAAATACGTACCATACTGTTTGTTTTCTTTGTTTAATCACTTTTATTTTTATTACTGTTTCAATCCGAATGATCTTGTTATGTATTTTGATAGATGATATTTGCTATGTTTTGTGGATTGGTGACTTTTGTAGTTGAGTATTATAGTGGAATGCTTTTGTTTATTAGTATTTATTTACTTCTACCATTGACGGTTCCTACCTTGATTTTTCAAGTTTCCTAGTCGGATCGTGATATGTTCCCCATTCCATCCCTATCTTTCTCGTACCCACCCCACACTATCTAAAAATGCTTCACTTTTGCTTCACGTTGTATCTTTTTTTTGTTGAATTATTTTATATCTTATCATAAATGCCCTAGGTTTGATGTTAAAGATATTTCGAACGACACCTAAGGTTTGTTTTTCCTAGGCTCTATCAATGTATTTTTTTAGTTCTTAAGTGCATCTAATAATGCTTGATAATTGCTTCATATTGAACAAATTATTTCAAGGAATGATAATATGTTAAAAAAAAGGTAGCAGCAATCCAATTTTCATCCTATAGTATCAGCTTGTCTCGTAGATTACTACCACCCAAGTGACAAGGTGGGCTATAATGCGGTGTAAATGTTCTCCCAAGTATTTACTGTACGTAAGGAGCGTTCCCTTAATGCATATAATTGATTGCCCAAATTAAGCAACAAAAGAAGTTATTTTCATTCTCTAGTCCACGATATAGTAATTCAATATGCTCTAAAATTATTAAATTTATTCTTGGAATAAATAATATAAAGATAACAAAAGATAATAGATGTTACATGCAATCTCATGATTTACCTAATGCATGATGCTTCCTCAAGTTTGGGTAGTGTTTGATTTTTGTGTCTGGGTTTTTGTATGTGTCCATCATGTATTTTGAAGAGTTTGTTCCTTCCATTGTTGTATCCTGTCTGGCATAGTGTAGTATGCAAGATTATGTTAGATTAGCGCCTCAGGTTAATTTAGTCTTTTACGCGCTTAAAGGAAATTTAGTCTTCATTAGTTATTATTGTGTGGTATAAATAGTACTTAATATGCTTAGGGTTAGGTTATGCATGAGATTGTGGCTTTTGAGTCAGGCTTTGGGTTTTGAAGAGATCGCCTACCTCTCGAATTGTAGATGCTTATTTTATGTATTCGATTGTGTTGTTTTATTTTGGTGAAATAAAATAATTCTTTGCCTTAATTTTTAATGAAAAATTGTCTTGGTTTGTATCAAATTGGTATCACAGTATTCGATTATGGGAATGATTGCAGGCGTGAACTCGTTAGGGTTTTACTCTAATATTTGTGGAAGGATCATAGAGCAGAAGGATCACTGCATAGAAGGTGTACGAGATTGCGACACGTAGGGTGTTGTGAGAAACATTTGTGATCGGGAATTGACAGGATTGCTATTTACAGGGAGAGGTCTTAAGTCGTATGAGAAGTAGTCGCAATTCCTTCTAGCGGGAATCAAACGACGGGATTGCAACGTACCTATAGGCTTGATACAATCATGATCAATCTATATAGGAAGCAAAATCAGGATTGCTGTTGCCTCACGATATACTCGCGAATCGAGTTAGCTGGGAAACCATTGATGAGATACACACAAATCCTTTGATTTGGAAGTTGACGACAGGATCACGTTTACCCTAGTGACCAAATCACGCGAAGCTGACCTTCCAAACGATTGGATCGTGGTGTATAGTAAACTAATATTGCGATATAGTAGCCATTCAAGCTACATGGGAAGCCAACGATGGGATCAGAGCATAAAAAGAGTTTTGCCTTTGTAATAAAAAAGTTTCTTGGGTGTAATGGAAGCCAAAAAAAATTAGATGCTTTGGAGAATAAATTAAAAAAATGGGTGAGTCAAATCATATATGAAATGGATGAGCATTTCTTATCCATGGAGGGGTGGTTCTCGTCCATGGAGGGTCGGCTCGAGAGGAGATTCGACCCTGGAAGTAATGACAAAGAAAATCATGCAGTTTCACGCAAACTTGCCTATACTTAAGTGAGATAGAATGACAGCGTCTAGAGCAGATGCAAGCTGCAAAAATTAGAAGGATTTGTGCGACATCAAGGCAATGTCATTGCTTTAGATGGATCTAGAGCCGCGAGAATGAGCACAAGAATCAAGAGCTGACTCGAGCAACAACAATCTAAAGTATTGGCGCTGCATCAGGGCAGTATCATTGCCTTATGCGTATCTGGAGCCTTTGATCGAGCGAAGGAATTGAAAGTAGACTCGAGTATGCAATAATCTTGAGACCGGGGGTTTCTTTCATCAGTGTGCGCCCATACCATTACCCTTAAGTACAGAAGTACGAGATTGAGAGATGAAACTGAGAGATGTTGGAGGCCGTGATCATACAACTTATTGTGGCTTTTTTTGTAGCCCAGTCTCATTAGTGAAGAAGGATGGGAATTGACACTTCTGTTTGGATTATCAGGCAATGAATGAGGAAACAATTCTTGATAAATTTCCTATCCTTGTGACCAATAAGATACTAGACTGGTTGTGTGGGTTACAATATCCTCCAAGATTGACTTGAAGTCAGGGAACCAACAATTTTGATTGCTTCCGAAAGATATGCACAAGATTGCATTTTAAACTCATGAGGGTCACTACAAATTTTTAAATAAATGGAAAGGATTGCCAAATGAGGATGCCATATGGGAACCAAACAACTTGATCCTGCAGCAGTTTCTTTTTCCCCCCTTTAGGACAAGTTGTGTTTTATGGAGGGGAGTAATGTTAGACTGGTGCCTAAGGTCAATTTAATCTTTTTATGCACCTTAGGCTATTCACTCTTTTGTTAGTTTTTAATTTGAGGTATAAATAGTGCTTAATTTGTTTAGGTTAGGTTTTGCATGAGATTGTAGTATTGAGTTTGATGTTTTAGGATATGAGAGAGATCGCTCACCTCTCGAACTGTAGGTGTTCGTAGGGCTGTTAACGATCCGATTTTGAGTCGAGGTTCGGCTCAAAATCGGGCCAAAAAAATTTGATCCAAAATTTTGGCTTGTATCTTGACTCCTTTATTTTGATGTGAGCCAAAATTCGAATCAATTTCAACGATTGACGATCTTTGAGCTAAATTTGCTAAATTCACAGTCTTAACAACACTAGGGGTGTGAACAATATGATTTCGAGTCGAGCTAGCATTGGCTAAAAAAATTCGATCCAAAATTTTTGCTCTTAGCTCGACTCATTTATTTCGTTCCGATTTTGATCCAAGCCAAAATTTGAATCAATTTTCAAACGATCAACGATCTTCGAGCTTGATGCACAACCCTAAGTGTAAGGAGTGATTGCTCACCTCTTGAATTGTAGGTGCTTTGCTTTATGTATTCGGATTGTGTTGTTTTTCTATAATGAAATATAATATTTGTTTGCCTTGCTCTAATTTATGTGGAAAATCATGTTGGTTCGTATCAGATTAATAGGGCTAATCGGGCAAAATAATCGAAACTGTTTTGTCATGGTAATCACCTATTTCACAAAAAAACTAATATTTGTGATACCATAAACTGGATTTATAAGTGAAAGGAAGCCAGCAGCTCTTAAACTGTTTGCACCATCTGGTACCACCACTCACATTTTCATCCAAACTATGTCTGCTATAAACGGTATCCTTATTTCCATCTACATCACGCCTGAACCCAAGGCTTTCATAGCAATTGGAATCCTTTCCCACTATTTTAGAAGCAAACGCAAAATAGAGAATAGATTTATAAACAGATTTTTAATATATGAATCAAGTTTATAGTATACTTCAGTTTATTATCAAAAATCATGTTCAGGCATCAGGACAGAATGCTTGCCAACCATGCTGGTATGGCCAATGGATACGGTTGAACTGCCACCCTAATTCAGTCCACTTCCCATGTCCTGTGCTCTTCCATTTCGTTTCTTACTTCCTAACAAACCAGCTACTCTCTTTATCACGAGCACCATCTACAGTGAACCCAATTGCTATTGGCGACGCCACTTGAACATCATCCGATTACCTCTATAGCCGACGATCTGCACAAACTAACAAGCATCTATCATTACCTCTCTTTCTTTCTCTATCTTTCTTTCTCTATATTATTACTATTATTATTATTATAATAAAGAAAAGCAAAATTAAGGAAAGAAAAAAGAAGAGAAATAAATAAGTTGGGAGAGGAAAAAAATAAGAAATAAATAAAATGTGGGGAAAGAGAGTAAAAATAACAAAAATGAAGAAAACAGAGAGGAAGAAAAGAAAAAGAAAAGGATAAAAAGAGAAAAATCATACATATTTGCTTGTTGTTTCATTGTCACAAATTTTTCACCGCAGACTGCTTCACATTTGTAAGATATAATTGCGAGAAAATACAAGTTGCACTTTGTTTCAACGAGGCAGGGCAAAACTGTGCAAACTAAGTATCATGCACTTTGTTTCAACAGTTGTGCGCATTGTTTTAAACACGATAAGAAAGTTTTGCTTTTCTCTTGCAATTACATTGAAGGCCTATTCGTAATTTGTAAATATGGTGAGTTAGAAGATTCTTGGATTATGATGTCACAAGAAATTGACCATGCATGCTTTTTAAGCATGTTTGGAGGACCTAACACTTATGATATAACCCCTTTTGCATGGCGACTTCAGGAATTTGCAAACATCTAGAGGGCAAAATTTAAATGACTATGTTGAATATGAAGATAGCTAAAATAATAGAAATAAAATGCAAAATTGAAAGGAAAGTAGACCTTTAAAACATCATGCAAGTATTGTGAACGAGAATTGAAAATATAATACTCAATAAATTTATTGAGATTTTGGTGCCTATGAGTAAGAATAAAAATAATTAAAAAATAACTTGAATGAGATTAGCTGAAAATGAGCGTAAACGACCTTCTCACTAAAATCTAGAGTATTAGGACAATGAACCATGATTGCATCCAAAGAGGCGAAATGAGAGTTCTTGTTTAAAGGCGAATGGGTGGTACTATGGAGAATCAATTTGAATACTAAAATGTGAGCTAAGTGTGAGCAAAATGTAATGATTAAACTTAAAAAGTCTTATACAACACCTGGTTTGCGGCATATTTACATTCGAAAGGAGGGGGCAGTATTTGAAGTGGTTGAAGTTAGGTTTTGATGCATTTAGGCATTTACATAGATAATCTAATCTAGAAATCTATGCGTGCATGAAGACTCTCAATTCTCTAAAAATTCATTATCTTGACAAATCAGAAATCATTTTGAGGACTGATTGTCAGACAATAATATCATTCTATCATAAAACAGCCCAGAACAAGCCATCCCGTGTTCGCTGGCTCTCATTCACTGACTTTATCAATGGCTTGGGGATCACTATTCACTTCGAACATATTGATGACAAAAATAATGTCCTCGCAGAGTCCTTATCAAGGCTAACGTTTGTTCTTATTGCAGGTAAGGAAAATGAAATTTCCTGTTTATTTTATAATTTACAGGAATGGACTCCGGAGGCAGCAGAAGAAATTACAAAGGAAAGGAGAAATCTTATTCTCCTGAACCAGTGCTACAACGCATGCCAAAGCAATAAAGCAACAAAGGAAAAAAAGTCATGTCAGAGATCGAAGACAATAAAATACATTGGAGTGTCAATGGAGCCACTCGTGAAGAATTCAGAAGAAAGACAAATAAAGCATGACGAGCACTGTTTGATGAACAAATTGATCGCTTCAAATATGTTCGCCCCCATGGTCAATACCATCACCCGAAGGACGCAGGAGATTTACATTGGGAAATCCTTTGGACCAGTCTGGACTTTCCCATTAACCTCGATGTTCAGACACGACGCAGGTGAGCTGCCCACAAAATCGAAAAAGAACAAGTTGAGCGAGTTTTGGTAGAGCTCAGAATTCTCCAGACCATCTATATCACGAAATCACAATAGTGCAAGGTGTCATTTACTAGAGACACTATGTCTATGATAGTGAACACGAGCTCAATGAGCTCATCATGTCATTCATGGCCGTGTTCGAGAAAGGACTTGGAAATCGAATCTGACTCAGTAGCGGAATCCGGTGGAGAGTAGTGGGCCCATCCATTACGCTATGTCTGTCTAGTGGGTCCTACCCACCCACGATAATTATTCAATCTGTAATAAGTGGAAAAGAATCTTACCTTTCCACTCGTGGTTTTAATTTTCTGAGGGCTGGTATCTGGTTTACCGCCCATTGTTTTGTTACCTTTCGAAAACCATGGGCTTATTTTTAGTTTTCTGCCCACGATTTTACGTAGTGGTTTATGGTATTTGCCAGACTCCTCTGACTATAAATAGAGTCATGTAATAGAGTTGCAGACATTGGTCTACAACTAGTGGTTTCTACTTCTCTCATTGTGTGAGTTTGTAAGTGTTCTAAGCTTTCATAGTAAATTTCTCACTTGTTTTCGTTCATATTTTCCGACAATAAGCTCTGTGTGACCCCAAGCTGGCGATCCATATGACGTTTCCTTTTGTTATCAGAGCCATGTTGGGCTAAACTCTTCTTGTGTTATGGGTAAGCCTATTAAGTTCTCTTATGGTTTATTCTCTGTGACTTACTGAGGATTAGATCTACGGCTCTTTTCCGCTCCTATTCGGCTAGGCCCGATTATAACTTTAAATTTACAATTTCTTCAGATATGAATATGTTCTTATGAATGTTATGATATTAAATTTTTAATTTTATAATTTAAATACGTACTTTTATTTTATAATCCCTGTTATAAGAAGTTGCAAATTTAAACAATTAGTCAGTAATCCTGAGTGCTACGACGAGATTCTCTGAGATAGAGCACCGTGAAATTGTAGGGATGAACAGAGTTGCTTAAAAACATAACAGAAACTTATAATAGCAATTATAATTATAAATTGTATGTGTTTTGGTTATAATTTTATGAATTTATTTGATTAACTATTATAAGAATACCTTCAGATCTAAGGAATTTTCTATTTAATGTTATAAGGATGGTAGTCGAGGGACATGGATTTAGATCTAGCAGGAATAAATCCTATTAGATCTGAACGGTAAACCAGAGCACTATTTCTTATCTCAATTTATTTCTTATATATGAATGATTGGAAGCATTCATCAGCTTCTACTGATTATAAACTAGCACTTGCTGCCACTGATTCATTGGAACCACCTGCTCTTGGTTTTGTGAATCCATTTGAAGTTCGTCTTGGGAGTGCTTTTGCTTTTAGTGCTATTGTAAAGCAGAATAATACTCTGATTCAACTTCTCAAAGTTTCTGATGTATTAATTAACATTGAAGATCAACTTAAAGATCTTCGACAACAATCTTCTACGGAAGATAAAAATCTTGAATCCTCTGTTTTGAATCTACAGAAACAACTTCAAAATCTTTCTCTCGGAACTTCTTCCAAACCACCTCCCATCTCCAAACCTAAAGGCCAGTTCTTTGTTTACAAATACTCTAAAACGATTTTTCTGTCTGAAATACAGAAAAGACAACAGTAAGCATGGCCTCCACTTCATCCCGTACTCTTACTCTATATAACAATCCTTCTGTCCGCAATCACGAGTCTCATCAAATACTGTTTATAATCTAGATGATCAAATACGAGATTATCGTATGCGATCTCATATTGCCTATGAGATCCATCGATGTGTGCCACGAAGGCGTTCCTATCAACGGACGCTTGAAAGTCAGCTAGATTCTGAGCAACATTACAACTCTCTCAGCGAAAACGGGCTAGCTTGGTACCTGTTGAGACATTATATGAAGATGGCTGGACCTCCGCCAGACATCGTGTTTATCAGCACTACTCTGAAGAAAGGGTGTTAGTTACTGATAATACTCTAGTAAACTTGCCTTTTATTAGGCAACAGTCTTACCAACGCCTTATTAATGAAGGACTTCAACATATCAATCTTGGTCTTATCATGATTCAGATACATACTTTGCATAGACGCGATGCTGGGACAACTGCTTTGGTTGTTCTTAGAGATACTTGTTGGAGGTCGGATGTTTCAATTATCGGTACAATTGAAGTTGATTTGTCTCAGGGCACTCAACTTGTATATATAACTCCTGATATGCTTCCATTCATGATTTCATGCATCATATTGAGCTGGTAGTTCTTACTCATGGCTACAAAGATTGACAAGGCGGTGAATCTAATATCCTGATTTCTCGAGCTTTGGTTGCTAGACTTACTAATACTAGTCATGCTGGTTTCCGTTATAATGTTCATTGTATTGCAGAATACTTAGTGTCTCATGGTATTGTGGCATTACCGGGCCAGATGCATTCTGTGGCCCAATTACAAGGCTTGGATGGACATCTTAAGCCTTCTGACAACATTGACATAAAAATCCCTCGTACACTAACTACACATCAACGGATAGACGGTTCAATTCGCCTTTCTTTCTCTGAGTACACTTCTATTGCTCCACCTCCTGTTCCTCACATATCATATCAAGACACTGAAGGTCTTGAGGAGGTTGCGTTTATGGCTTATGAAGATGGCCCTGTCTACGATCTTTCTGAAAATGAAGCGACAACGCCTCATTTTGATGAACTTGATGATGATGATGATGAACTCATCAACGATGATGATGATACGAATTTTGCGCCATTCTTATATTTCAATAGTCTAAATAATGGAACTCAGCCATTACCGGAAGATGGTGGGTATGAGCCTAAACTTTATGAACCTTTTATCGAGCTTTCTGATTCCGAAAAACCTGAGCTTGTTCCATCTGTTCCAAAATCCACTTTTTCATTATTTGATGTTCCACCAGAAATACTTGAACAACCTGATTATTGTGAAGTACCTGACTACTCCCCATTGAAACCTTTTTGTTCCCGAAGTTGACTGTGTAAAAACTGAACCTACACCAGAGGTTGCATTCCCTAATATTGAAAGTCAACTCGCTGAACTTGAATACCCGAAACTTAAAAAGTTTGTTGACAAGGCAAATTGCGCCTATGCGTCTGTCTCTTCATCATATTTACCCCCAAATGAACCAGTTATGGGTCCTGTAATGTACCCATCTACCACTACTGGTTCCCAAGCTAATCCTTCTTCATCCAATTCTAATACATTCCAAAATTTGAAGGCAAAAGCCTCAGATTTGAAAAAGTCCTTCCAGCAGAATATGTGGACTTTACCCTCAGCACAAAATTCCCAAGGAGTTTTGTTAGTACTCCCAGATGACTTCTCTTTATATGATGATGTTATATTCCGTTGGGAATCAATCACCTTGAATCTCGTGAATGATAAACAATTTGTTGATAATAGGACTAAGGTCCTATTCATTGAAAATCTTCTAGGAGAAACTAAGAAGAAGATATGGATCCAATGGCGGATGGCTTATGAAAATGAATATGAGCAGCTGATTAACATGGCGGATGACCCGCAAAATGTTTTATCCCAGATTCGACGAATTATTTTATTAGAGGATCCTTATCAAGGATCCATCGATGAGCAAAATCGAGCATATCTTGATCTTGAAAGGCTTGTATGCCTAGAAATTAAAAATATGTTCTAGTATATGAATGATTGCAAGACCTTGGTGGCAAAATCCGGAAGGATGTACATCGACGATGAACTCTCTACTAAATTCTTTTGTAAATATTCCATTTTTATAACTACCTCCTTATATAATGAGGGTAAACACATCCTTGCATGGTACAACTGGTACGAAAGATATTGTGGCAGAGCCAATATTCCTCTCTTGTTTGCTCAGTCTTAAGTACTTGTTTGGTTTCTAGAATCACTCTCTTGTCGGTTGGAAATTGTTACATCATTTTATCTTATATTTTTCGCCACTGACCATATTTTCTATTGCTCCCTGTTTAGTGGATAAGATCATCCTTCTATTTGGACAATCAGATTCAGTATGTACAAAATTCTGGCATTTGAAACATTCTATAGTTGAGACAAATTTGAGGCTGTTGGTTGTCTCTACCTTTTCTCCACTCTGGTCTGGTTTCTCCTCAAAAGAAGTCAACTCGGGTGCTATAATTATTATGCTCTTGTTGCCTAATCATGGAGTCGAGCTTTGCCTGTAAGGTGTGACAGTCACCTGATGATGATGCTGTTTCTCCACCTCTAATGCTATAATCTGTCCATCGAGTGACGATCAATCCTACTGTAGTTGCACCATGTTATTGATAGATGACTTTTGTCCTTCAAAATATCTCAGTATTGTATGCTTATTTTATTCCACCAACGCACATTTCGACATGATTTGATTAAATTTAGTTGTGTACTCAACAAAACAATTTCTCCGGCGTAGTTTTTAGAGTTTAATGAACATATCTTGTTGGTAGTAATGCGGAGAAGATATTTATGTTGCATCTCTTTTATCTTTAGACCATGTGATAATATTACTCCACTTCTCGCTGTTGAAAGTACTTCAAGTTATCCTATCACATGGAAGTATTTTTCCTAAGCTTGATGGCTGCCAGATTAAATCTTCTGTCTTTAGGAACTTATTTATACTAAGAAATTTGTTCAATTATTTGGAGCCATTCTAAGAATTCATCTGGATCCAAACAAACATCAAAATTTGATAGATTAACATTTACACCAAAGTGCTGATTTTTTTTCTATTATTCAATGTCATATTAACGCGATAAAAACTCCTTATCACTTAAAGCTTCTTGGTTGATGGGATTTTCTTCCTTATCTAATCTGGCAAATATTATCGTTGTATCTTAGGGTGACTTTACTAGATTATCTTATCTTAAAGGTGAAAACTCTTTATTGCAATTGGAGGATTTCACGCAGCATAATTTTCCTATTAACTTCTAGCCACTTTTTTGAGTGTTTCTCCTTAATGACATTCTCTCATTTTTTTTCAGAGCAATGTTTTGGCAGGTGTACGGTTGTAGATCATAGGTTGGTTTAGGGGTTAGGATTTTGTTGGTTGGTATCGGGTTAAAGTTTTGATCTATGAAGTTCAAACACAAACACGTGGACACGGGTGCACGAGCATGAACACAAAAACGGGGACACGACATGATGCTATGACTCAACATAATTGAAAAAGATAGGACACAACATATCATAGTCCCATTTTTATATTTGATTAATTATTAATATAAAATATATATTTTTTCTTTATATTTATTAAAGACTTCACAAAATATAATATGCAAGAATAAAATTTAACTTTATAAATTTATCTTATATTGAAACCTCATGTTTAGAAAAATAAACTTTCAAAATTAAACAAATAATATGTTTCAAAAGAATCCCTCAACTTATCTACTAAAATTTATAATCTCTCACGATTACACCTTATTTAATTAATTAAGTTAAAATTTAACTTTTATAATTAGAATAAGTATAGATTGATAACAAATAACTCATTAAAGTAAAAGACAAATATAAATCATTGCTTACAAAATAATTGCAGCTTTGACTCCATTTGGTTTTGACAAATAGAAGCTTCGACGCCATCATCCCATTATTCGTATAGTATTTGGATCTGTTTGAACGAACTACTTTTCAAGTTGCAATGAAGAAGCATACAACTTTTGCTTAGCTGGTGCAGGTTCTACTTCGACGAACAAAAGGGAATTATAATGCTCGGTTTCAATGAATGCAGTTTGGACCTTTGATGCTCCGCTTTGACAAGCAAAGAGGGAACTACTGATGCTCAAATTTAACGAATATTTGACGCACGTTCAATGCTTGATTTGACGAATGTTAGAGAGAGCTTCAACATGACGAAAAAGAAAGTAGTTAGGACTATGAGATATATAATTAGGGCTATACTTATATTTTAATTTTCTACTTTCTATGTCACATGTTCTCCCAATCGTGTTGACCTCATATTTGAAGCGGCGTTGAGATATGTTCAGGATGTGTCCATGCCCAAATAAAATTTAGACATATTTTGGGTTACCAGACAAGTGTCGTGGCGTATCATACAAGTGTCAGTGTCAAATATGGATGCAATACATTTTTAGATGTGTCGGTGCTATATAGTTTTTGATTGAGGTTTGAAGGTTGACTTTTAAAAAATTAGTGTTAGGTTTAGGAATTATGGTAGGAATGATTAGAATATGGTTAAGATACACACACACACACACACACTCTTCAACTATGAATTTCTCTAATCCGTAGCAATTGCTTACGGTAAGCCTCTCAAGTTTGATAGTCCCACGCTTGCTGTCACCAGACATTTTGTGGCTTGTGTGTTAGTGGAAAGAGATATCACCTAAACAGCTCCGGATGAGGTATGAATTGGATCCAATCACAATAAGTATTGACAAAAAGTTGAAATAGAATCACACCCTCCTTTTTTCTCTCATTGTAGTATGTTTGGTCACAACTCTCATATTTGCTATCGATTGCATCCTTACTTAAAGCTGGATATTGCTGAAGTTCAGCAATCTGTTCAAAAACCAATTCATGCTGAATTAGGGGTGGACATGTTATTGCCTACCATCTCTGCTGAGGAGGTGCAACCCAACCCGCTTCCCAACACCACACTTACCTCTGCTCATTTGCCTGACACTTCTCCTGATGAGGACATTTCAGATGATCCTCCTATTTAAACGTTGGTTGTCTCAGATAAAGAACCCCATACTCAAGCTGTTGCCCTAGAACCTATCACTGATATTACAGGTGGCAATATTTCTATTGTTTCTCTACCGCCTCAGGTCGAGCAAGAGGTTAATGTTGCTCAGGCACATGGGGTGCATGATGTGTAACAACTTACACCTGTTCGACCACCTTTGGACCAATCCACTGATCAGATTAGTCAATCCTCGGATGAGGAATGACAAGTTTACACATCCAGAATGAAGAAAAAGAATGGAGACCCACTTGAGCTTAGGAATCTGATGGATGATACTTTGGTTACTTCGGTTAATGGTAAGCTTCTTACCAATTTGTTAGCCGGCTCCCTTCCGAGAATTAGAGGCAGAGACAAGACTAAATTGGGACGTCCCTAGCTTTTTGCGTGCGTTGTTGGTTTTGGTTTTTTGATTTTATATGTATCTTTTTTTTGGGATTTTGTGTGTGTTGTATCGTGTGGGTTGGGTCTTCATTTAGGTCCACTCATACAACCTATCTGTATCTTTTCTATTTAATATATCAGCCCTTAGGATTTTTCAACACACACACACGCACACACCACACACGCACACACATATATATATATATATATATATATATATATATATATATATTTCTGTGTGTGTGTGGTGTTAGATTAGGTTGTATGATTTTGTTTTGTTTTGGTGCAAGAAGGGAAAATCCCAAAAAATTTTGGATTTGCCAAAATATGATGCCAAATGACGACAAAATAGGGCCACTAGTCGGAGCGGAAAGATTAGGAAATGGGTTAAGATGTAGGATGAGAAACGAAAGAGAGCTGCGAAATCTGCTGTTGGATAGTTGAATTGAGCAGTTTGATGACTGAGATCTGCTGTTGGATAGTAGGATTGAGAAATTTGACAACTGACCAAATTGAAAACAGCGGTTGAATGATGAATTCGAGAGGAAGATCCACCACCTGTTTCTTTGTAAGCTATGGACACATCACTTGCAAATGGAAGAGACTGCAACACTCCGGAGAACAGAAATCAGAGAAAAAAATCTCTAAATACATGCAACTAAGCTAGGTCCTCAAAAACAACAAAAGACAAGCAAGTAGTTTCCTAATAGAAAATACCCTAATTTGAAATAACGAAATAGGAAGAAAATCAGAAAAGGTGAAAAAAATAGCGTCGAAATAAAAAAATTGGGTGGGCATCGTTGTTTGGCACTTATGATCGCTAGATTTTTTGCGATTTTGTGGAATCTCTCTTTTGTGGGATCAATTCTGCGTTGTGTGGAGTCTGCAATCCTGCGGAAAGCTCCCACGTCTCTAGGTTTATTAGGTTCTCTTAGATGGTTAGGTTGGGTCGACCATTGCTTCTAAGTAAATCAGGGTCCATGATAAAACCAGGATGATAGAACATAAGATTCATTATTTTCTCCATTCTTCATTTTAAGCTTATAATGATAAATCTCTCCATACAAAATTTAAATGACTGTTACTTTTTATTGAGTAATCCACGTTTTAATGACTAGCCTAAATCGAAAGTGCTTTTCTATCATCTGAAAGGATAATTGACCATTATAGCTTGCACACATAAGAAATCTTGAACCTCAGATTTTAAATTCATTGCAAAATGAAGGCGAAATCTCTAGTTATTATCTTTTCTACAACATTATCTTCCTTCTAAATATTTGACCCATAATTTTGCATAAAACTCTCTCATTCATTCGGGGTAAGGGGATAATATTTCTTTTTTGTGGCTCTTTTCTTATGGCATTCTATCTTTAATTGTATATTGGTCCTCTTATACTTTTTTTCAAACTATTTATGATAAAATTCCATTGCACACATGCTTTGTTGTTATCCTATCTCTTTTATATGTTAGCGAGATTTAATCCGGAAGTTTAAAATGCGTTTTTAAATGGTGCACATTTAACTATTTATGAGAAACACTCTTTAGTCAGTTTGGACTATCAAATTTTATTGTTCTAAAGACATGAAAATCAAATGTTTACTATATCTTTATGTGATACTTATTTAAGATAGGATGGTCTATAAAATTTATATTTGATACACCAGGCGATACATCTAATTTAAGATCAGAAACAAAGTAGAATACCATAATAGAATCCCAAGTTCTGAGTTTATAATAGATCTCCGAAGAATATAATTCTAATTAAAGCTTTGGTTTTTGCTTTGTATGGCTGCTTTTATTAATACGGTTCTGCAAATAATTTTTTTTCAACTTATATATCCCATGTTATAACTTAATCGTGCTACTCTGGACCATGAATCCCCATTGTCTTTATCTTATTGCCTGATTTTCTAATGTTTTTCGGAGTGATAAATTGCCAAGCCACATTGTTTTGAGTCCAATCTCAAAGTTGTACATTTATCCCTTTGAGATGTATGTGATCATTGTAAGTGAATCTTTATCTTTTGATGTTATCTTTTTGGCTTATTAAACATTAAGGCCTCGATACAGATAGTGTTTATGTATTTTGCTGCTTGTCTGTCTGCTTGTAATTAGTACACCTAACACTTATCTGTCTCAATGTTGTAAATTTGGAAATTGTAGCAGGCTGTATTATTGCAAAAATTTGATAACACGCTCTATTTGCAGGAATTTATCAAATCCGAAAATCAAAGGAGCAATAATATTTCATGAGCTTGGCCCTCAAATGTTTGATTATAGCATAAGGCTGAACCATACATGGGCATTTTCAGGATACCCTGATGTTAAAACCATAATGGATGTGAACGGTCCATATCTTAACGACCTAGAATTGGGTGTAAACATCGTACCAAGTCTGCAGTACAGCTTTAGCGGCTTTTTGACGGTAACCTTTTTAATTTTTTTTATCGTACCTAGTTTATTTTATTTCAAATATTGGAATTCTATGATTACTCTTCTTATTTTAGTTTTGTTAACTTCTACAACAAAAGAAATAAAAGCAAAAAAAGTGATGTACCTATTTCCTTGAACTCCTCGGCATCTATAAACTTTTTCTAAGATCCACTTATTCTATTGCAGATTTTTCTGAAAACATTAGCAGCTGAAGATATGAGTTAAACTATTCAACAAGGAGCATATCTTTAAATTACAATAATTCTCATTTTAAAAATATTTTTGAAAAGAAAAATTATAATCAGTAAAAATGAGACAATAAAAGGTCAATTTTCTAGTTCATTTTTTTATTTCAATTATAATATCTATCAATGAGAGTCACCATTGAAATTTATATTAAAAGTATACATTTAATTTTCTAAATTTATATTAAAAGTATACATTTAATTTTTTCTCAAACTGACAAAAAAGATTGACAATTATTTTCATTTTCATTTCAATTTCTATTTTACATATATTAATACATTGCATCCCTAGCTATTATCATTTAGGGATGACTCCACGTATGCATATGCATATATCATATTTTATTTATTTAACATTTGAAAATATGAAACTTGCTTTTTTGAAAGAAAATATTGAAAGTAGTGAAAATAGTTGCAATTGATTTCATAATTAAAGAGAACTATTGTAAAATAAAAATTTATTTACTCACCTATTTAATTTAGTTGGTTGTCCTTTCTTTAATCAGTCTATTTATTTGGTGCATATATAATAACAAATTAGACTTAATTAACTTCTATTCGTTTTGTCATTCTTTTTATTTGAATTCTATCCTAAATTCTTAGACATTTTCACTTGCATTTTAATTTCCATAACAATTGCATCTTATTCAAAAATTAATTTTTATTCAATTTAAAAATTTCATCTAAGTATTTAGGTAATATATAATGCTTAGGTTGAAGTTATTTTATTCATATATTAATACAATTCATAATATGTAATAGATAATTTAATTTAACTTTCAAAATTTTAATTTCTTTTTAGGATACTTAAGATCATGAATAAACCTAAGGTTATTAAAGTTTAATCAAATTTTTTTCTAATAAAAAAGTGGAATTACAAATTAACAAAATAGCTCTTGAAAATTTAGTGTTATATTTGAAAATTTTTTTTCTTCCTTTTTTGATTTTGTCTCCCACAAAAATATCCCTAGCAAGTTAGAAAATTTAAGTTTTAGTGATTTTGAAATATTTTTCCAAATGCTTGGAATCAATTTGCCAAGCATAAGGATAAGAAATAATAAAAATAAATAAAATCTAAAGGTCTAATTTCTTACCTTACACCTTAAACCTTAAACTCATGTTTGCCCTTCTTTTGTCAAGCCTTTCTTGTGCTTAGAGCATGCAGGCTAGTGCGAGCCTCTCGAGTGTAGAAAAAAAATCGTATGACAGGAAAAACTTTGCTATTTTCCCTTCTTCTTTCCTCTCTAATCAGACACTCAGGTTCAAAGCTCACAGTTACTCGACCGAGCGTCACCGCATGAGTTCTCGCAAACTCTCATAATTTAGCACCTCTGAAAATGGAAAAGCCCTGCGCTACCGTTGGAGATGCGTGCGGTCTCTCTTTTCCTTTGCATGTGACTTGCTTGTTTGGCTTGAGTCGCTTCAATCGCTCGATTAAGGTTCAACTTCCTCCCCCTTACGTATCACTAACTCACTCTCTCACTTTCTCTTTCGCTCTCCCTTTGTCTCTCGCTCTTCACTCTCGTGCAGTCGAATCAAACAAACAAGAGGATACAAACCCTCTTATGCTGTGGGAGTAACGATCAAATTAGGTAACTTCACATTTTTTATAACATATCCAATTAATTAATAATCAAAATATTATTATTTCATTCTAGCTTGGTCCTCGTGAGCTTTCTCACTTGTTGGCTGCCCCCTTTTGAACATCCTCTTGCCCGCATTCGGTAGCTGGCCCTTAGCATTCGATTTGCTTGCAATCATCTGGGCTTCACCCTTGCCCAACTTTTTGCTGCTGGATCGCGGTTGATTGTTGATCTGTGCTGCTCTTTGTGCTCTCTTGGTTAGTTCAGCTTGTTCGATTGTGCTTATGATTGCTCTTATTTCTAGCTAGAATACCTCCCAATCACGTTGTCTTTCATATCTTGTGGTGCCAAGCTATTCACGCTTTCCTTTTAGAGACTCTTCTGCGGGGCATCAGGTGCTTGAGGATCCATACTTTGAGATAGAATGATATGGCAAGAGAATTAGGGGATAATTGCTGTCTTGTGGGTTAGAACAGCAAGAACGCGAGTTCGACACTGTGCGGTATGGACATAAACAACTGCTGACCCAACTGAAAACAGCATGAGAATGTCATTGTCGCTGATTGTCCATGGTTAGAATTGCAAGCTAATGTCATTTAGTGACCATTCAGTGCGACACAAACTCTAAGAAGGATCCACCATGTATTCCTCAATCAAGTTATAGGCACACCACTTAATAAAAGAAATGGTACGACATTCTTAAGGTGAGAAATCTGACAGTAGTCTCAGAATAACACAATAAAACAAAACAAGCTGTTATGAGAGTCCTGAAGCAAAAATGATTATATAATAAAGCCACAAAATTATCCTAAACTTAATTAAAACAAACAAAAAAGGAATTTTAGGGCCGGCTGTTCCGCCCAAAAGGTGAATTGTTTTGAACCGTTCCACATTTGGACCGTTCTCTGTTCGGGACAGACTCCTGCATCCATCCCGGGACGCGATTTGTGTCCATCTGGGTGCTCCCGAGTTAATTGAATTCAGGTTCATGTTGTCTCTAGCCTTGGTGCTTTAGGATGCTGCTTGTATTATTTCAGTTTGCTTTTTCTCTTGTTAATTTCTATTTAATATCTTGTTTTTGGTGTCATTTCTCATTTGCAGTTGTTTTGGATAATTCCTTAGTGTCCGTGCCATCTATTTTATTGAGTGCTCCTCAGGTAATCTCATAATATGTTACTTCGCTTGTGGCTATCTCTGAAATTAAGATTTTGAGCTCTGTACAACCACACTCCACTTGTGCTGCTCCTTTCAATTATGCTACTAGGGGGATAGAGTTCTGATTCTATTTACTCCCCTTGATATCCCACATATTCTTAGGAAGTCATGCACCAACTTATCACATACTGCCATTCTTTTATCTCAGTAAAACAACTCTTTTTTTTTTTTCAGACGAAGTGTTCTTTGAGTTTCCATTTTCTTTTTCTTCCCTAGTTGAAAAGTTTTCTTGGGCCTTGTTTAGTGCGAAGTATTTTGGCAGATTCGTGATTAAATTCAGATTGGTTGGAGATTATTTCGTTTGACTTATTAGATTCTTTTTATGTTCATGTCATGCTATTCTCAGAATCTGGCTAGTCTTTTCATGGAGATCATATAATCTGGTTTATTTTGTATGCAAATATTTAAGTTGTCTCCTTAGTTCGACTGCTTTGAGTAACCTCTTATTAATCAAATTTGGATTGCCTTTCCTCGACTCTTGATTCACTACTTCAACCAATCTACCATGAATTTTCTTGGTTCAATTTTTGGTAAACTGCTTTAAGTGAATGCTGCCACTGTTAAGCTCTCCAGAAAGAATTTTTGATTGATTCAACAACTTGTGGCTATTGGAAGATGGTTGAATTTGAAGGCTCTCTATTTTGTTCTTGTTGCAAATTTCTTAGTTTGAAATTCTCATGATGCTCCTAGGAATACTTGAAAATGTTGTTCCTTAGCAACCAAGAGAGCTGTGAACATTCAATTGATAAAATCAATCTCTATCTTAATGGTGGCAAGTCTAACAGCTTATGATTTTGGCTGTACATAATTTTGATTCAACTTTAAATCATATCTTGCGTTCAATGCTTCCCTTGTTTATTTTTCCCATGGTTGTGATTATTTCCCACATTGGCTAAATGGATTATCAATTCAATAATGTTTGAGATTTTTTATATCTTGTGAGGTTCAAAAACTCGTGCCCGTCTTTTCTTGGAGAGTTAGATGTTTCGAGTCAAATGTTCATGAGACATTAAAGTTTTAGATAATATATTGCCTATTTTTTTTTAATTCATTTTTCTAGGAATTATTATTTTTTTTAGGCTTCCCATAAACATAAGTTGCTATGCTTAGTTTCTCTTCTTGACTGTGAAAGAATTTTTGATTAAGGTTAGTCATTAGGTGTTAAATTTTTGGCATATCTTTGTAATAATTTTGGTTTTGGAATGATAATATTTATCTCCTTCAATTTAGATTGGATGGTGGGGGGGATACCGATGAAATCAATAAAGATTTCGTTATTTTGTCTTTTTGATTTTTCGTAGACTTTTGTCTATTTAGCTAAAGAAGATAGTTGAGTCAACAGTAAGTATTCTCTCATGTCGCCATGGATTGTATTAACCAATATAACCTTATAGACCCGAACCTAATATTTTTATTAGGAGAAAATTTTAAGTTGATCTTAGTTAATAAAGAGCTCTATACTCTATTATGTGTGCACTTTATGATTTATAACTAAGGAGATTTTGCGAACTTTGGCCATGAGCATAATTTTTTATTGTACCATTTTACAACTAAACATTGGGTTAATGGGACCCTAGACGTAAGTGTTCGTTTATGTGGTATCTTCAAGTGTAATCAATAGATACGTCCGATATAGGATGAATGGATTATTGCTTGTAACTTAAAGTGTTAAATTTCACATGATTATTTTTTATTTGCAATTATCTTGAAATTTTCGTATTTTGCTTGGATTTCAGTCTGAAATAATTTGCATTAAATTTAATACATTCTCATTATAGTATTGTCCATGGTTGAAATTCTTTTGTTAATTTGACTATCATCGGGATATTTGAATAATTTTATCTTTTAGTTTGGACCTTATTGGCTCTGAGTACTTGTTACGGATCAGTTCCATGATTTGTTTTTTTCAAAAAAGTTATTGCATTATAGATATTATCAGCTGAATTTCTTGATAACTCTGAATGGATCATCTCTCTAAACCTGTGTTTCTCAAATATACTTGTAGGAAATCTCTCATTCTTCAAACTAATTCTCACCGAGTCATCTTCCTTGAAAATCATAAACTTTTTGGACTTGTTATCCTACTCATGATACTTTGTATTCTAATTCCTTTTTTACTTGTTTATGTAAGGTCTAAATATTCCTTACCTTGCTCTCCACATCAGTTATGAGTTGAAGTTCAACCATTAAATCTAAAGGTGAGAGGATTTCACCCATAAATTATCTCAAAAGGTCCGTGGCTTGTGGCCGACTGGCTAGTGGGCCTGTTTTAATTAGTGGTGTGAATCAGCCTGAGTCTGAGTGAGGTGTGTTTTTTCATTTTTGGCTCATTCAAAAATTTATTTGTTTAAAATTCGCTTGTGTTTTATTTGAATTTAGATTGCATGATTTAAATGATAAATATTTTAATATTTTTAAATTAAACATATAAAATTAATATAGAAGGGCTGTAATAAATATTATTTATTAAAATTTTTAATTAATTCGAGGTATACAGATTGCTGTGAAAGTCTGGGTGCTGGTTCGAGCACTCTTTTCATCTCATATTGTCTTTTTGTGTGCGGCAGACTATCTTCTTAGAAGGGGCGTCCTTGCTGTCTGATCTGATGGTTGAGCCCTGTTAGAATGGGTGAAATTTTTATTGTTATGGGGCTTGTCCACCCTCTAATGACACTCAACAATCGCAAGGAAAAGGTTGTTTTACACAGTAACTATCCAAGAAAAAAAAAAAAGACATATTTTCCATGCTGGAAATGTTGATTTGACTGGAATTTCTAGTGGCCTGGATATGTGCACTCATTTTGAGGTTCTAGACACCTGAATTCTGGACTGGCAGCAGGAGCTCGTCTGTATGATAGGGAGGCTGCAAGAACCCAATATAACTCACCTTTTCTTGATCCAAACTGGTTATGAAATTTAGTAACATGAGTTATAGGCTTCTCACTCTCCAAGAAATAGGGATATCACATTGCTTTCATTTTAAATCCCGCGGCTGAATCGGGACTGCATTTCTAGTTGCTATAATGTGGAAGAAACTTAGTCTACTAGTTATTTCACTCACAACATTGGCTGGATGAAGAGTTTGAAGCATGAAAGTTCTGATTTCTGCCACAAGAAAATTGTTGAAATTGCTGACATTCACAAGAGAAAGGATAAATGTTTAGGCAAACCAATCTTAACAAGATCTTGGACCCCACTGCGGTTTCCTATTCCCTAACCGCTCCTGGAACAATTTGTTTTGCTGCTGATTTGGATTTCCTACTGCTGGAATCTGAGTAGACAGCGGCAGGATATGCAGAAAAAAAAAAGGTTTAAGAATTCTATGGAGGAGATAGAGAAGCTTGGTAGATTGATTTTTGCTAAATCCCTGACGACTATGATCCCCTCCCCTTCTCACCTCTCAAAATTTGGGGAATCCACCCAAAGCAGGAAATCCTCCCTTCAACTCAGAAGAAACCTGAATTAAACTTATTCAAAAGAATCCCCCTTCCCTCTAAAGGATGGCCTATTGATAGGCAACCTAACCCAAACGACACTTAGACTCTTTAATTAGTAGATTACCCTTAAGAAGGAAAACAAAAGAAAATATGTCCGCTAATTAATTAGGAAAAGACCCCTCCAAACATTATATCATCCAGACTATAGTTTGTACATATAGCACGGATTAGCATGGCTTTTGCTTTTGGTAGATGGCCTCAAACCTCAAAATTGATGTACCACAATATTCTTTCCTGGCTCCATTAAATTATAGTTGAACACTAGTAAAAATTCATTAGTGTATTCCTCCATGGTGAAGTCTCTTTGTTGTAGATTGCGATGCTTCAAAATGATTGCTTGCTGATAATGCGTTGGGAGGAGTTTGCAGTTTATCTCATTTTCATTTTAATTAACGTAGTTATCTTATATTTCTTCACATTTGTGCATGCGCTTTAGATTCTCTCGTTATAAAAAAATGCTCTTTTGGAGTTTAATTGTGGCCAACTTAAACCCTTATGTTTGGTGAAATATTTTTGTACTTAAAATTCCATTACAAGCTTTTGTAGTTGCTCGATGAACTCATCCGAATTCATAAGATTGTCAAAATCTGACAAGTCAATCTTCACACCTAAATTTTTCTTCCTCTTCATTTTTCGAAATGCCAAATTGATGAAATATTGGTGTTTATCAGTTAAGGCTTTCGGTGGAAGGAGTTTTTTTCTTCTTCTCTATTGGGTTGGTCACTTTTATGTATATGTATGACTTCCCCATCAAAATTAGCTAACCTATGCTGTATTTGAAGCATTTCTTATTACATAACCTTTATAGTAAGCTCTTGAATACTTTTTTGAGGGTTTCTCCTTGACAGCTAAGATGTGAAAAATGGGATTTTTTAGTTTGGCCAAATGGCCTTTATGTCATGTTTAAAGTGGAGAGGGGACATTTGTGTAGGTGGATGATTACATTATGTGGATTTAGCATTTGGAATTGAGATAAATGGATTTCTAAAGATTTTGGTTTTGCATGTTTTTGATATCAAATTACACCGATGTAGGTTTGTAGATGATATCTAAGGATAAATGAAGGGATGTTTATATTTTTAGGATATGAGTAACTGGAAAAACTTGAAAAATAAACATGTTTTGATGTTTAGGTGGGTGGGTCGGTGGGTGGGGTGGGTGTTTTGTGGTGGGGTGGTTTGGGATAGCTGCTGTTTGGAATAAAACAATGAGAAAAAGAGTGATCGATGACTAGTTAGGAGATGTACATACATCGAGGAGAATACACCATCTGTTCTCAATTAAGTTAGACACATCATTTGATAGAAAAGAGGATACAACTCTCTAAATAGAATGAAAACGGGGAATGATGCTCTAGTTTGCGTAAAACCAAAATCAAAGCCCCTCAATAATTTTAAAATAATATATTAATATTAAGAAAGCAAATTAACTCTAATATGCTTCCTAAATAAGGAACGTAGAGGCCCTAAGGGGACAACTTGGTCTAGTGGGCGACAAACATTGACCAACCAATTTTTTTGGATTGATCAGGACATTTTAGTCTATTTTTCGCTTGGGACACAAATGTCTGCGTCATCAGGCGAACTACTTGAAAACTCGTGCAACCTGTTGATGAGTTAGAGTTTTGACTTGAACGAGAATATTATAGATTTCAAAATGATTTTGCAAGTTTTAGAAAAGTTGCATGATTTTCAAAGAAAAGAGAATTTGAATGTCTTAGCTATAAGCTGGCATAACTTTTTATAAGTTAAATTCAAGTGCTCAACATGTTTTGTCGGAGTACATGTGAACATTATTTTATATAGGTGCACATAGTGTTATGTTTTTTAGATCTAGACATTGTTAGGTTTATTCGACCCATGCATAATATTTTTTTCTTTTGATGCGCTTGCATGATTTTCAAAATATTATATTTAGTTTTTAAGTTGTTTCATGACTCACATAGGGCACTTAAACCTTTCTGGATTTGTTTGCTTGTGTGATGGTTAAGATGCACGCAAATTTTTTATTTAGAGCTTTAAAATTTTATGTTGTATGTACTTTGGATTTAAGAGACATTGCAATCGTCGGGTCTTTAAATCCATTACTTTTGAAAAAGTCTTATAAACGACTTTATGTATTTGAGCAAGTGAATATTTTCTAGACGAAGCTTTCTCGCCACGACGAGAGATTTGTACTACTTTTTAACTTACCACACTTAATAAGTCTTATGATTTTTTGGTACTTACACAAGAGGAGAGCATGCTTTCAATGTGGTTTCTTCGCCGCATTAGTGCACTTGATTACTTATATGGATCGGGGATGTTACCGTTATTGTTTATACGTATTTTTTACACCATACAGAAGGAGAGATAAAGTTGGATGGATATCAAGTTATTGGAGTTTGAGACCTTATTGGTATTTTAAGGAGTTGCGTACATAGTGTGTATGCTGCTGGAGATGGAATCAATGAGTTGACTACTAATGTATTGAAGAACAATAACTCGCAATGAGATTTGCGTAGTTGGCCAACGTTGAGGATGTTGGGAGGAGTTGGTGAAGTAGTAAATGGGAAGAGGGGATACATTGGGTCTCAAATGGGTTGTTGGCGGGAGATATGAGTGTTGCTTAGTTGAGGCCTTGAGGGGTTGCAGGCACTCGCTGTGATGAAGGGGGGATATTTGGCGAAGGGAGTTGCAAGCTAGGTTTCTTAGGTATGAGCCAAAAAGGGGAAGTAGAAGATGGAAGATGGAAGAAAGGTGACGCGGGGTCCGGAGCTTCCCGCATGTTTCTTCGACCCCTACTACAGTACTGCAAACAGTAACATGACTCCCGGCTTGGATTGGTCCAGGAGGGCCCGTTGACCCTTTTTTACGTGGATTTCCCTCATATTTCTGTGGGGTCCACTCCTATTAACCCTAAGTTTATAAATATATTATTTTTGTGTTTTATAGTAGTTTTTTCGTATTTTTTGTTAGGACAGCTGCTAACGCCCTAGGTTTCCCCTTCCAGGGCTATATCTGAAGGCAAGGAGGTGCTCTGGCTGTAACTCGTCATAGATGGTGATCACCTTCCATGGGATCAAGTGGTGCTCCGACTTTAGCTCGTTCCCTAGGGGGTATTTATCCTTCCCCAACTCATCCGCAGTCATTCCATTTATCCCCCTTGTTGTTGCAGTCTCTGATCAACCCCCTTTTTGCTGTTCTGCAGTCCACAGCCCTTCCACTTCACTGCTCCTTGCTGTCCCAACCCTCCACTTTGTATTCACTGTCATTCCAGGCTTTTGCTTCGCCGCCAACGCAATTCCAACCTATCTTTATACTTTCCCAGCAACCCACAACCCATTTCAGCCTTCTACCACCACTCCCTGACTGCCCAACTGATCTCCACTACCCCTAATCGAGCCATAATGTGCGTTTTTGTTTGTTGTAATTTCCCTTTGAAGTGTGTTTGATTGTAGCTGCCCATTTACTCTGTACTAATAATATTTACTTTTTTTATTATGGTTTGGGTTCACTTCAGTTTCAAGAGGGCTGTGGTTTCAGTGAAGAGGGTGGCGGGTATGCGAGAGCGGGTGTAAGTTGTCAGCAACGACATAGAGACGAGTGCATGAGATTTTTGGGATTGATTGATGAGGGGTTATTGAAATTGAGAGTGAAATGTGGGCGCCTCAACATTGTGTGTGTGTGTGGTTTGAGTAAAGATGAGGACTGTTTAGGTTTCAATTTTTTTAACATTTTTATTATAAAGGGGCAACTGTAATGGTTGGGGCAGTGTATGGTGGAGAGGATATGAAAAGTCGTGATTTGTTGATTAGAATGGCACTGATGGTAGTTGTGATGAGAAATATGGGAGCTGTATGGAGATGATAAGCAGGTGATATGATCTAGCGATAGGTAAGAATACATAATTTTGTTGAAATTATATAATATTGTTAGCAATAAATTTTTTTAAATATAATTGGATAATATCGATTATCCAATTATTCAAAAGTGACTCAAGATGACCTTGTCCTGTTTGGACACTATAGATTCTGGAATCCCATGCAAACGGAGAACCTCCCATAAAAAAACTGCGATGGCTGAAACAATAGTGTAGGGATGACATAGAGGTATAACGTGCGTATACTTGCTCAACAGATCCACCACAACTAAGATGATTGCAAACCTTTCTGACCAAGGTAAGCCTTTGATGAAGTCCCTCATCACCTCCTCCCATACATTTTCCGATAATGTTAAAGGTTGTAGCTACCCCTCAGTGCTAATGCCATGTACTTGTGTTGTTGATAAATATCACACCTTGAAATCATGACCTCCACATCTTTTTTCGTTCTCACCCAATACAATTTTGCCGCTATCCTCTGGTATGTTGTGATCACAACCGAATGCCTTCTTAAAGCACTGCCATGAAATTCCACTAATAACATTGATATGTGCCTTGAATTCCAAGGTAATACACAACATCCTTGAGAATCTCCATTGACTCCACATCCTGTGTCTCTTCCATGCTATGTAACTCAATTAAGAATCCCAACCTTGCATCATGTATTGCCCTAACCCTGCACTTGAACATCACCAAGGCCTTATGAATGGGTCACCACGAAACACCAACATCTTGTCTCCCTCCTGGAACTCCACCATCTAAATTTTCCGATTAATCATTGCCTCTCATAAGGATTTCAACCCTTTCATACTTAAATCTCATACCAGTGCTCTGTGATTCCAAGGAAAGAAAATCCTCAATCACCTGAATACCTTGCAGTATCAAAATCACCCTCTTGCAAACTCTTTTGCTCTTTTCCACATGTCATATCCCCATTATGACTTCAAACTTTTTTGTGTCACCCATCTTAAGTTTTAGTTGCTTCGCTACTTGAGTAGAGATGAAATTATGGGCGGTCTTGTTGTCTGCCAATGCCACTACATCTTTCTCCCCGACTTGTTTACAGAGTTTTATAGTATGGTTCGACGTTATTCTCTCCAATAAGTTCAATGAGACTTCTACCATATCCTAGTGAGAGTGTTCCTCTTCTACCACCACCACCTCCTCTATTTCTTCTTCCTATGTCTCCTCCTCGTCACAAGCTGTGATAATCTCTAACGTTCGCTCCTTGTAACAGTGTCTTGGGGAGAACTTCTTGTCACATCGGAAATATAACCCTTGGCTCACTTCTCCTAAATCTCCTTTGTAAGGCGCTTGAATGTCACCCTGGTAATGACCTGTTATTTTTGTTCTACAAAGCCTCCTTCTGGAATCCCACAGTGTTTTTTGATATCGTTGTGGTTGTAGCATTGCAGTGTGGCACTCCACTTGTGTTACTTCTATTAGCTCTTTCCATTTCATTATTATCTTCGACTTGCTGTGTTAATTCCATAGTTCTCCCAATCTTTACAGTCTCAACAAATGAAGTGTTGCTGGAATTTCTGGTTTTAAACTTTTCATGCAGTCGCCTTCCAACACTTCATCTGAGATCCCTAAGAAACAACAGGATATCAATTCAAATATCTTTTTATACTCCATGATTGATCCTTTCTGGACTAATGCATAAAAACTGCTCATATAAATCACCTTCTAGAGTGATTGTGAAATGCTCTAAAAATCAATCCTTGAATTCTTCCCATGTTTTGATTGGTTGACATTCTTGTCTTCATTGATACCATGCTAGAGCTATCCTTTCGAAATATAGGGCCGCAACCATCAACTTTTTATCCTCTGTCAACTGTAGGCATCATTTCCTTCAAAGATTTCCATCTTTAGCTTCGTTATGCGCTAGTTGTTCTCCAAATCCCCCGGCCTAAGTTCATTCCACCCATGAAGCTGGTATGGAGTTCCCTTCCTCGACTCGTACTGAATCCTGTTCTCCCATAAGTCTGATGCGACCCATGCTCAACTCTCTTGTCCCCATACACTCCAAAGTTGCCTTTTTCCCTAGAAGGTTGCTGCAATAAAAGGCAATGGTGCAGTTGGAAGCAACCCTTAGCACTGGTCCCACTCATCATGGATCCTTATTTCAGGTTAAAATCCATCAGAATGATCTTCTCCTATACCAAATATCTTGTCGTCCTATCTTGTCTGCTGCCTCTTGTTCTAGCCGTCTAGAGGTAGTGCTATTCCTTCCAATTTTCGGTGCTTGAGTTTTCTTCCCATTGCTTCGCTCGATCCAATAGATCCAATTCCACATAAGGTAGTGTTGCTACCCTAACGTCGTCTGAATCCTTTTGATCGTTGTAGCTCGAGTCCGTTCCAAATGCTGTCGATCGATCCCGCTATAGGCGACAGAGAGTTTCCGTGGGATTCTGCAATGTTTTTATCATTTCTATTTGGATTGTGAACCTCCCCTCTGTCTGAGAAACATTCTTTCATTCCAAATCCCCCGGTCTAAGTTCATGTCACCCATGAAGTTGGTCTGGAGTTCCCTTCCTCGACTCGTACTGAATCCTATTCTCCCATAAGTCTGATGTGACGCATGCTCAATTCTCTTGTCCCCATGCACTCCAAAATTGCCTTTTTGCCTGGAAGGTTGCTGCAACAAAAGGCAATGGTGCAGTTGGAAGCAACCCTTAGCACTGGTCCCACTCATCATGGATCCTTATTTCAGGTTAAAATCCTTCAAAATGATCTTCTCCTATACCGAATAGCTTGTCGTCCCATTTTGTCTACTGCCTCTTGTTCTAGCCGTCCAGAGGTCGTGCTATTCCTTCCAAGTTCCAATGCTCGAGTTTGCTTCCCATTCTCCGCTCGATCCAATAGCTCCAATTCCACCTAAGGCAATATTGCTGCCCTAATGTCGCCTAAATCCTTTTGATCGCTGTAGCTCGAGTCCGTTCCAAATGCTGTCGATTGATCCCACTGTAGGCGACGAAGAGTTTGCGTGGGATTTTGCAATGTTTTTATCATTTCCATTACGACTGTGAACCTCCCCTCTGTATGAGAAACGTTCTTTCATTCCAAATCTGATTTGACTGACCTCTTTTGCTAGTTTTTCCTGCAAAGCAATCAGTTTTTTCGCTGCACCTTTTTTTTTCGCTGCCATTACTCCTAGATAGTTTTTGAAACTCCCTTATGTCGTAATCTTATTTGATTTCTCAGCTATATCGATCACGATGAACTCTGCATGCGATTCAGTGCGTAACCCCCGCACGACACGCAAAGCTTTGAATGCCGCAACCATGGAATCTTTGTACGTGGGTTCAGATTAGATGTCACACAGAACTTCCAAAATGCACGATCTTAAACTCCTATATGCCTGGCCTATAACTCCTGTATGTTTCTTGAGGCTCTAGGCATAGCTGTCCCGAAATGCTTGTATGCTGGTTCAAAGCAGACATCACACGGAACTATGTAAAACCATGATCTGAAATTCTTGTACGTGGGTCGACCCATAACTCCAACACTCCATGCGAGACCATGGATGTTGCTACCTTAGATTCTTTGTACATTGTGATTTGGCTATCCTGCGATTCTAGATAGTTCGATCATGATTGTGTCATAGCCACAAGCCGCAAGCCACAAGCGAGCTGCCATCTTGTCGTTACTTCCCAGTTAGTTCTATCGCGATTGTATCTCGAGGTTTGATTGTACGCCGCTATCCCGTCGACTGACTATATCACCCTGCTGCCGCTATTCCGAACTAGGTTGATATACAACTGTTTTGCGTGGTTTCTTGCATCCCGTTTCTCCCTTCTCTGCTAGTTGTAGTCGCGATTGTATTGCAAGGTTATTGTCGCATAGGCACAGATGCCACGATCATGACTTTGGATTCCTAGCTACGAATCACAACTATATGCCGCTATCCCTTACTTTGTTCCCCAAAAGCGACAACTTTGATACAAATTTGATAGAAATTAGGGCAGAAATAATATGCTTTTATTCCACTGAAAGAAAATCAGTGATTATACTCCGATGATATAAAAATAACCACTTGGAATTTGAGAGGTAGGCGAGCTCTCCCAAACTCGAACTCCTAAGACTCCAGACAATAATAACGAACATTCTCAATCCAAAACCTAATAAGCCTATATATACCAAACAATAGTAACTAATAATAAATGACTTAATTGTCCTTTTAACCTTGCACCTCAAATAAGTCTTTAAATTAATTGTCGGTCATGGCACGTCAAAAAGCGTCATTGGTGGCAACCTAACATTATCCTTGGTGGTGTTTTTTTTAGCCTTTTCCTCCAGCTTCGCTTTGTACTAATGTAATTAGTTGCTGTTAAAATTTTTTTCCTTGAAAAGTCATATTTATGTATTTCTAACTGTTTTTTCCTCTTGTTGCCTTGCAGTTGCAACAAGTGATGGACTCATTAATTATCTCTTCTGCAAAGCAAGATGTAAATTATTCTTCCTTTACTGATCGAATAGAAGGATCATTTCAGTCAGTAAGATCTCGAGGAAGACGAACTTGGAGTGAATTCATCCCAGTAAATATTCGAATTGTTCCTTTTCCTACTCGAGAGTACACTGATGATGAGTTCGAATCCATTGTTAAAGCTGTAATGGGAGTACTGTAAGTATAACTATTCCCACTTATTAGGGAACCTTCTTATTTCAGCTACTACCTTTTGAATACGAGTATCCTAGTTCTTCAGGTTCGCCTTCTGGGTTTGGTGTAGAATAATACTGCATGGAAGATTTATTCTTTTTTTAGTAGTATGATTTATGATCCTCTTGTTCATGCAGATTTACTTTTGTTTTTAGTGGTTAAGTATCTTTGTTTCTTTTTCACCTTTTGCACTGAGCAGCAAATCTCGGCTTTTTATGAGTGGAGCAGGTACCTCTTGGGTTTCCTTTTCCCAATTTCACGATTAATTAGCTATTCTGTTTTTGAGAAGGTATGCCAACGAGTTTGTTTATAGAGATGTTCCTCACTGCATTTTTGTTTTCCGTTGTAGTCGATAAAATTATCTTCTTTTTATTGTTTCAGGAACAAAAGATAAAAGAAGGCCTCCAGATGATGGGTCTTAGTAACAAGATATTCTACCTTTCGTGGTTCATAACATATACTTTACAGGCAACTACTGCCTCTACTTTCTGTTAGTTTATGTTAGTTTTTATTCTTTTGGCTTCTTAATATTTGTGGATTTTGTTTCAGTGGTTGTTTCAATCTTATTTCGATGTGGTATGTTAATTCTGATATTAATGATTCAAGGAAAGAAATTATGAATAGGATTTGATGAAGTGTCGGTGTCTCATGACTCTGAGAGAATTAAAATGAATTACCTGGAAGGAATATGAAGAAATTTCCACTTTTGTTTTATGTAAAAAGTAAATAATTGCTTGCATTGCTTTTATCATGACAAATTGGAGTGAGTGATATTATATGTTTACCCTCATGCTTTTATTTAAATGTTAAAATGCATATAAAGAACGTTGATTGGGACCCTTATAAAAATTTCTTTTGTAAGTTGGTTTTCATACAGTGGCTCCTTTCGTGATACTATGAGGAAATGCATGGAATCATTTGAACTCTTGTTATATCTTAGATCTTTAATCTGCTATGTAAGCAAATATTGTTCCTGAGTGGCATTTTTCATAAGTGAATGGATCTTGGATGGATCATCCTCCATCTTTTTTGCTGCACAATACATTGGTTTCTTATAATAATTATTTTAATGAGAGCACGTTAATATTTTCATAACAATGAATATGAGCCCGTAAATTAGGCCAGGGTATTGAGTACAACGAGAAGCATTGTTTAAAATTGTAAAATAAGGGGTGTGCTTTATGCAATTTAGAATAAAATGTCTGGAGTCTTTTTTCTCACCGGGGCTTGATGAGGTTATACCTCGGTGCTAAGGCGTTCCTCAAGGTTTTCCTCTTTGAAAATTGTAAGAGGTGTAAGTCTTAATAATTAGGTATATATAATTTTAAGTTTTAATTTATAAATTTAACAGAAATGATAAATTTTGTTCATTTTTTCCCTATATGTCAACCTAAAAAAATAGATCCTAGAAGAACACACTCCTTGATTCCCATCTGCACTCTACTACATTATGAAGTTGCTCACACTCCCACTACACACTGCTGTTGCTTATTGGCATTGATTGAAGAGGAATATGGTTAGGATTGATGATAATGAGGAAATTCAGGTGATTTTGACAACTGAGGATGTGGGATGAGAGAAGATAATTCACTAGACACACACATGCACACACACACAGACACGGGGCACCAAGGGTGCCAGCCAGCTGAACCGATTGACAATAATTCCCATAGGAAATAGCCGGTCCAGTGGACCAGGAGGGATTTATTCTCAAGTTTTATACAGGGCGAGACTACTGCCCCTCCTATCCCTTGTGTGTTCTTCTCAGTATGGGAAGCCTTTAATGGCTATTTTCTTAATTATTCGTACCGCCCCCTTTCCCTCTGTGTGGGCGTTTACTTTACTATTTCTTTTCTTTTCTTCTTTAACTGGAGTCTATAAATTGCTGTTTTCTGGTTGTAGGGTTTAGTTTTTGCTTGCTGCTGTGTTCACATTTTTCCCTTAGTCTTTTCTCTTTTGCTAGGGCTGTATTTTACGACTGGTGGTGCTTCAGCTGTATCCCGCTCTGAGGTGTTGTATCTTCTCTTACCTCCCTCCCCAACCTGTTCCCTGCATCCTTATAGGCTGCCGACACCTCCTCTCCATCCCCAGCCTCTTGGCCACCCATCTCTTGCCTCTGTCCCTTCTGTCCAGGTCGTTTCCCAGCCTGCCGAACTGCTGTCCCAGCCTTCTTACCAGCTGTTCACCACTCTAGACCCGTCTCCACATCAGGCCGCCCCATTAGAACTGTTAGCCGGGCTGTCCCTGCCCTTTAGATTACCTACCAGCCCCGTCAACCCTTCACCTGCAGCGACCTTTGCTGTCCAACCCACCTACCGACAACCACACTCCTCCCTAACCTTCTTTGCAGCGGACAACTTACCACGTTGCCGACGCCGCCCACCACCTACTACAGATTATCTGCTCTGGTTCTTGCTGGAGATTTGTTTGTCTTTCCCTTTCCCATTTTTGTCGTTTTGTTCCCTAGTTTAGTGCTAGTAAAAGTTTGCTTTTCATTTTTGATAACTTCTGAACCAATTCTGGTATATATATATATGACAACGTCCCGAGCTCTGGGGGTGATTCCTGGTGATTCGAGCGCAAGTGGTCGTCTTCGTCCATCGATCGGCCTCCAGCGTCGATCGACTTCTCTGTTCTCGTCATCGACGAAGGGCTTTCGTGGCCAGCCTCGCACGCCGTCGTCGTCTTTCCTCGTCTTTCCTCGTCTTCGAATACAGCCTCACACTTTGTCGTCGTCGTCGCAAATGTGACGCGCTAAACGGGTTCATTTGTGTCGTCTGGAGCTTGCATCTTCGTTGCAGGCTGCACGGCATCTTCGCTGCAGCTGCTCGCGTTGTCTGCTGCACCTCCTGGAGCTCGTCGTCTGCTGCAGCTGTCGCCTTCGTTGGCTTCCGACAGAACGACAAGTTCCGTCGTTCTTCTGCACGCCACTGTAGGCGGGATCTGTGCTTGCAGTTTGGATTCTAGGCTCTGTGTGAGAAGAGGGCTTCAGCGGCTACTGTCGCTCCCTGCTATTTACTGCAGGGGCTAGCGAGGGCCGCTTCGTGTCGATTCTATCGCAGGGCCGCTTGAACCGCGACTCGTGTTCATGGTAGCTAAGTCATCTTATGCTTGAGTCGTGGCAATGAATCTCACAAGAACTTGGATCATCTCTTTTTCCACAAGAATTTCATGACATTGCGGCTGGAAAAAGACAAGATGCTTTTATCAGGTCTATTGGTGTTAAAGATGGAAAACCTGCTGTTATCTTCATCACCCAAGAAATGAAGATTCTATCTGATAATGTTAAGTTCACTTTAGTTGAGAAATTTCAATTCGGTCACCCCAAAATGGATTTAGTCAGGAAATTTTTTGAGAATCTGAAGCTCATTGGAGGTTGGAAGTTGAGAGTTTTGGATGACAAAAACTTACTTATTCGAATTCAGAAGTAAGAAGATTATGCCAGAATCTTTGCTCAACAATCTGTTTTAGTTGCTGGCACTCACATGAAGCTTATTAAATGAACTCCTGATTTTGACCCATCTAAGGAACCTCCTATCGTTCCTATGTGGTTCAAACTTCCGGGACTCCCATTTCATTTGTACAATTCACGCGCTTAGTACAACATTAGCTAAGTTCTTGTTACACCTCTCAGAGTTGATTCACCTACCTTTGATAGGGTCTCCCCAGGTGGTGCCAGGGTTCAGGTGGAGAGGGATTTCACTCTTCCAGATGTGGATCATTTTTGGATTACAGATGGTCAGGATGGGTTTTGGCAGGAGGCTGTGGTGGAGAACAAGCCTCTCTTTTGCCAGCATTGTAAAATGTTCGGGCACATCAGGGACACTTGCTATAGGCTGCATCCTCTCTCTAGGAAAAGGGCTTCTGGGCCTTCTGCTGCTGTTGGGATTTCCCAACGAAGAGTCGATGCTACCCTGGCTCAGGAGATTAGGGTAACATCTGCTGCTGATAACAATTTAAACTCAGCTGACAAGGCTGTAGAGGAGACTCCTCAACCGGTTGTACAGATTGCCACTTCGGTGACTACAATGTTTACTGAACATGCTGGAAATGTGGCCCTTCCTCCTGTGGCGCAAGACGTCCAGGGTGCTTCTTTAGCCGTCCGCTCTAACAGGTACATCCAAACTTTCAGCAGGAAAAGAAGAAATCCCCAACCCAATGCCGAACCCACCGGTATGAATCAGCAGGATCAGTCAACGGAAGAGGAAGAAGTAGAGGAAGAAGAAGCAGAAGAAGTTGCCGAGGAAGAACATTGGCAGGTTTATCATTCTCGATGGAAGAAGAAGCCCGGAGATACACTTCTAATTGATGGTACCTTGGTTACTCAGGGCAATGGAGTAGCTTTAAAGAGCTTACTTTATGGATCACCAAGGCACGGATCGAGAGTATCACGTTCTCGTTCTTAGGCTTTGTTTGTGCACTTTTTCGTTACGATCTTTTGGATATCTTTGTTAAGCATTGTATCGTAAGGGTAGGGCTCCATTTATTGGGCCCTCACCTCAAGCTTCAGTAACCGCTTTTTATTCAATTAAATTGTCCTAGGGCTTTCTATATATATATATATATATATATATATATATATATATATATATATATATATATATATATATATATATATATTTAGGAAGGAGCAGCTCGTGGCTCCCTATGCGTTAATTTAATTTAATATTACAAAAATATGAGGGAATGGTGGATCCTCAACTAAAAAAAAGAAATATTATGGGCTCTAGAGGTTCCTCATTCCACATTAACAACTCCACGCAAAAAAGAGAAAGATATCTCCAAAAATACATGTAACACTGTATACCAACAGAAAGAAGTATACCCAAAAAGACATGTACCCAAAATAAAAAAAGAAAAGCTCAATATGCCATGTATCAACAAAAAGAAAAGCCATCTTGGAAAATAGGTGCAGTTGTG
Organism: Papilionanthe hookeriana x Papilionanthe teres; assembly: GCA_022702705.1. Lineage (NCBI taxonomy): Eukaryota > Viridiplantae > Streptophyta > Magnoliopsida > Asparagales > Orchidaceae > Papilionanthe > Papilionanthe hookeriana x Papilionanthe teres. The sequence goes on along the minus strand of CM040435.1, from coordinate 24,789,662 downwards.
AGCAAAGCAGGCTGTAACCGAAGTAGCAAAGTGAAGCTGGAAGCACAGGACCCAGTAACCGGAATCGCCAAAGTGCCCCTAGAAGATATCCAGCATGACCTGCAAAGCGATGAGAGGAAAGTAGCACGTGGAGGCAGAAAAACATAAACAGTAGTTTGTGGCAAAAACAAAATCCTCACAAAAGAAAACCGTAATTATACAAATCTGCAATCTAGCAAAGAGCATAAACCAATAGTAAGGAATCCATACGAGGTGGGTAGAGAAAAACTTAGCATCTAACATAGGGTAAATCCAAGGAGTCCCCAATGAGAAACCGACAGAGTGATTTTGGGGGGGTTAACCCCACAGTAGGTATGTCCCCAACATGTCTTGCCAACCAGTCCGCAGGGGTGTTCCCCTCTTTATGTATAAAAGTGAAAGATACCTCGAATCGATGATGAGAAATGAGATCTATATATATCTAAAACCCTAATGGCGGCGTCTTCCTTGATCATGCTCTGCTAGGGTTTTGCCTCTACGACAAACCTACTCCACTGCATCTCTCTTCGTCGTTTTCGTCTGTTCGGTCGTTTTTCGTCTGTCACCGTGCTTCATCTTCATCCCAACTCGTCTCTTGTTCTCGTCGTATCGAAGCTAAAGGACTTGCATTCGTCCGACTTGGCTACTGCAGCGTCGCCCCTCGTGCTAGCAGAAGAAGGGCTCACGACATCGTGCATCTTCTGCTCCTGCCTCCTCTATTTCGTCTGCGATTTTGGTGTCGAACTATGGTTGTGCCTATATCGTCTGTGTCTACTTCGTCTGCAACGTTTGTGCCTGCTTCTTTTGCAACGTTTGTGTCTATTTCGTCTGCAAGTGGTGATGGTCTCGGGATGTTCCTACGCCGTCGCTCTTGCGGGCGATACCACCTCTTGCGCTCCTTTCTCCTGTATGTTCCCGCAGCGATACTACGACACCTTAGCGATGGGAGTTGACACCAAATTCCTAAACAAAACGTCTCGTAAAAATGGCAAGCCTGCAATCTTTCTCTCTGACGCTGAGATCTTCATCTTAACCTCATCCCGTCGGTTGGTCTTAGTTGGTAAGTTCCTCTGTGGAAACCTAAAGATCAAAGTAATTCGAAAAGAATTTGGGCAAATCCGTCTGAAAGGGGAATGAAAGATTGAGAAACTGGACGGTAGACATGTTCTTATCCATCTATCAGATGATGAAGACTATGCCCAATTGTTGCGAGGAGACTTATTCGTATAGAAAACCGTATGATGAAAGTGTTAAAATGGACGGTCGATTTTGATCCTCTCACTAAACCCCCTATCCTTCCAGTATGTCTGCGTTTCCCCAATCTGAAGTTTCATTCTTCAATCACGAGCTCCTCTATTCCTTAGCTATGGTTTACTGTAAACCTCTTAAAACTGATGTTTCTACAGTTAATCTGAGTAGGCCTTATGAAGTCAGAGTTTTGATTGAACGAGACATTACTCTACCTTTTCTGGGTAAGATATGGATTGACTCACAACACCGGGTTTTTGGTAGCAGGTGGAACTCGAGCAGTTTCCACTTTATTGCACCCACTTTCGTATGTTTGGACATTCTCATTCTCAATGTCACCATTTGCACCCTCATTTAAAATCTCAGAGTAAAAATGCTAGTGAGCCCCCAGACCCAATTCACATTTCCCTCCCTTTATTTTTGAGTGTAACACACTAACTACTGAAAAATTGGTAGAAATGTCATCTGCTCTTCCTTCCACTCTCCCTCCTCTATATAACCCTCTTACTACCGGATACCCCCCTGATAAATACAGTTTTTGTTTCTGTGATTTTAGGTGTTGCTAGATGATTCTGTTGGGTAACCTATAGCTTCAAACCTTTTTGATATCACTACTCAAGAAACTTTACATACACTGGACTGTTCGGTCCGCTCCTCACAAGGGCGTTGTTGCTCCACATCCTGAGAAAGCCTCAGGTGCAGAGGAGACATCTCATATCTCACATACCATAAAGCCTATAGCTGTTCCAATAGTTGGAAATCTTTCTATAGCGTCTCTACCATCTATTCAAACCGAACAACTTACTGTTAGTCAGACGCAAGAGGCTCATGATGTGCACTAGTCGTTACATGCCCAACAATGTCGACCAACACACCGATCAGATGAGCCAGTTATCGGATGAGAAATGACAAGTCTACACATCTAAGAGGAAGAAGAAGAATGGAGGCTTACTCGAGCTCAAAAACATAATGGATGATACATTGGTTGTTTCAGGCACTTACATCAAACTTAACAATTTGTTAGCTAGTTCCCTTCGTAGAACTAGAGACAGAGGCAAGACTAAATTTGGTCGCTCTTTAGTTACATATACTATAAGTTTTGACAGTTTTGGTTTTTTGGTATATATGTATTTTTCTCTTTTTTTTGGGATCATTTGTGTGTGATGTATACGGTGTAGTTAGGGTGCCATGTTTGGGCTCTCTTATACAACCTATCTGTATCTTTTCTTGATTAATATATTAGCCATTGAGCTTTTCCATATATATATATATTTATTGAGAAAAACCCAATGGCTAATTTTATTGAAAAAGGATACATCAAGGGTGTATGAGAGGACCCAAAAGAGACACCATACCCATAAGATGACAACATAAAATAAAACCTCAACTTAAATGGATACAGACTCAAATAAATTCTAAAACATACAAAACAAAACAAGTAGCTAGAGGCAAACCATTTTTGTCCTGCCACTTCCTCTAGTTTTAGTGATCGAGCCAGATATCAAACTTTGAAGTGTCGTGCCATTGCCAGGAGTAACCAAAGTGTAACCCATTAAGTTTATAAGTTGGAGTGTGCCCCCAGCCTTCTTCCGTCGAGAAGTGTAAACCTGCCATTCTTCATCTGAAGATTGCTCATGCGATCCTCAGTCTGATTAGATGGTAGAACCGCAGGAGAAGGAAAGCCACCCGTTGCAACAATGGGAGGTTCAGTGTGTAATGTCACCTCTGCACCTGATGCTTCCTGAAGAGGAGCTGCAGGACTATCCTGATTTGCAATTCAAGCATTATCTCTTGTAGTAAGGTCAGAAGTAGTGGCAATTGCTTCAGATACGAACTCCGGTCTTGTGGTGAATCTCTCCTTAAGTGGAGCCAATGTGTCCAAAGCAGTGGGGGGTTCCTGAATTACATCAGATACCACTTCTGTCTTGTGGTGAGTTATTCATCTGGTGGAGCCAATATGTCCAGAGCAGTGGGGTCCTGCTTTTGTCTATAGGTTCTCAACTGTGGGTGCAATCTGAAATATTTCTCCTGCGGGTGTCCGAACATCTTGCAGTGCTTGCAGTAGTGAGGTTTTTGTTCCATAATGATTTTTTGCCAATAACTATTGTGAGCAGAGCCAAGCCAGATTTCTTCTACATATGGTAGTGTAATATCCATTTCAATCAAAATCTATACAGTGGAAGGCCTTGAGCAATGAACTGTAGATGTGTCTACCTACATAGGTTTTCCAAGGAAATTCTCAATTGCATATATGGTAGGATAGTCAAAGAATTGAAGGTTGAGTTCAGGTAACGAGAACCAAATAGGTGCAAAGGGGTTCTTGATTTAGATCAAAATCAAGAATCCATTTGAGCAACTTCATAGGTTTGCCCTCAATCGTGATGAATTTCTTCGAGAAAATTCTTGTGTAGTCTTCTTCTATGCACAGCTGAATCAAAACGTGTCTTCCATTGAGAAGACCCACCTTCAAATCCTGAACTAGCTTGAAATCTTCAAAAACCTTCCTGATATTCTCCATCTTAGGGCGACGTAATTGGAACTTGCCAACTAGTGTAAATTTGTGTTTTTCTGCAAGAGATGAGATTTCAGCATCAGAGAAGAATAACGCTGGTTTGCCCACAATTTTTCCTACTCTTTTAATGAGATTGCAATTACCATGTCCTGCAACAGAATCATGGTATGACTGGGGGAATATCAGACTGTCGGCCAGGTGGAAAGGGGAGCTGCGTTTGTGAGCCACTGCAGTATTGGAGGGTTTGACAGAGTTGTCATCGACGAGGGCGGCGGCGTAGGAAAGCCCTAAAGCCATTAGCGCGCTTCACACACTCCAGGAGAAGTACCTGGCGCAACTGATCTGCCTCTAGTCGACGCGACAGCAGACAACTCTGGCGGAGCACGGCTTGACTGCACGACAGACGCGCACATGACGAAAGCGTCGAGCAGGTTCTGCTTCTGCCTTATGGCTAGTCGCCGCAGCAGACATCAGGTTCAACGCTAGCTCTTCTGCAGACGCCACAACATACAGCTGGCGTGAAGTAGACCGCGAGCTCCTCCGCCAGCGATGAAGAAGATAGAGCAATGAAGCCGTCGATATGCACAGCGAAGACGAAGAGCAGTGAAGATGACGACATCAGAGAAAACAGGAGAATCAGAGTGCGATAAATTGCTGGATGGGTCGCTAGGGTTCGCCATGAGGCGAAACCCTAGCCGAGCGTGGGAGATGACATATATATATATATATATATATATTATAAAAGCCCGAAGGCGAATATATTAATAAAAAGAAATGTACAAATAGGTTGGATGAAATGGCCTAAAATGACACCCTAACCACTCGGCATACAACACATGTAGGAAATACTTGTATACCCAAAATCAAGATTAAAATGTTGACATAGAAGTTGTATGCCAAAAGTCTGCCAACACTCGCAGTTTCAGTTAGCTTGCGAATGATCCAATTTAGCCTTGCTCTGCCTCTGGTTCTAGGACGGGAGCCAGCTAATAAATTGTTAAGTTTGCTGCCATACACGAAACAACCAATGTATCATCTATTAAGTTTGGTAGTACGCCTCCTCCTTCCTGAATGTGTAAACCTGCTATTCCTCATCCGAAGACTGACTCATCTGATCAGTAGATTGATCCAAAGTTTGTCAGATAAGTTTAGGCTGTTGCACATCATGAGCCCCATGTGCCTAACTAACATAACAACTTGATCGATCTGATGAGGCGGTACAATCGTAGTAGAAATATTGCCACCCGTTACATCAATGATAGGTTCTAGAGCAGGTGAAGTATGAAATATCTCCCATACCCCCACGAACAGAGGTTCCATAGGAGGAATGGGGGGTCTACATCATGAGCATTGTATGGAGGCTGAATGGTTGACATATTACCCGCGAGGATTGTGGCATCTTTAGGAGTATCCTTCTGATGATCAATAGTGTCAATAACTTGAAGCAGATCCGAAAAAGGGGGAATCTCTGCCTTTGGCTAAGCACTTTGCTTCTTTGGTCTTAGATGAGGGTGTAAATGGTGACATTGAGAATTAGAGTGGTCGAAGATACAACAATTTGAGCAATACGAAGGGAAAAACTCAATCATCACCCTTTGCCAATATCCTTGGTGTTGTGAGGCTAACCAAATTTCCTCAGGTGTGATTGAAGTGATTTCCCTTTCAACAAGTACCCTGGCTTCAGAGGGACGAGAAATATTAAAAGTAGGAATGTTCGTTTTGAGTGGCTTTCCATAGGCTAAGGCAATAGAGTACAACACTTCTTGAGTAAAATAATAAAATTTTAGGCTAGGGAGGCGAATCCAGACCGGAATGGTTGGTGGTTCCGTCTGTGGGTCAAAATCCACCAACCATTTCAAAATCTTCATTACTCTGTTATCATTCCAGATTAATCTTCTAACAAATAAGCGTGCAATCCTCTTCATTATTAAGTTGAATAAGGATGCGTCTTCCATCTAGAAGTCCAATTTTCCACTCCCCAATAAGGTGAATAAGCTCAAATTCCTTACGAATAAGCTCCATTTTGGGATGGCCATAAAGGAATTTCCCGACCAAATTCAGGCGACAGGTGGAAGTAAGCTGATTACATTCGGCTTCCGTAAAGAAGATGGTTGGCTTCTTATTCTTCCTACCAGGTTTCTTGATGTAGCAGAATTCGCCACCGTCCGCCAGCGCAATGGAAGGTGGGAAGAAACACGATTTAGGAGTACCTGAGGAGTGGACACCCGGAAGGACAACAACATACGTTCTGTCCGAAGCCATCACCAGTTGAAGGAGGCACGACGTTAGGAACAGTGAAGTTGCAGTGAATGAAATGCAAACGCTGATGGAGGATCAGCAGAAACCCCTTCAAAATCGAGCAGAGGACGAAAGGTGTAAACGTCCTTCAATGAGCAGCCGAAACAAAGAGGCGTGGACCTTTCTGCTTCGAGCACGAAGAAGGACGAGACGAGTTCGCACCCAGAAATCATCCTTTAAACGGCGACGAAGGATGACATGGCGAGGTAGACGCAACACGACGAAGTGCTACGAAACAGTTGATCACTAACAGGACGACGGAAGACGAAACAAGGGAAGTCAAGGCGCGAACCTTCGAGCATGACGATGCGAGAAATCACCATAACAGAAGTTAGGGTTCGCAATGAGGCGAAACCCTAGCAGAGCCTCCCGCTCCCTCAATCCACATAATATCCATACTATATATATATGTATGTATATACATGTATATATATATGTATACATATATATATATATATATGTATACATGTATATATATACATGTATACATATATATAGATATATATATACATATATATATATATATATATATTAAAAAACCTAGGGCCTATTTCATTGAAATAAAAGGGGTACAAAACAAGTGGTATTAGAGGGCCCAAAAATTGAGCACTACTCATAAAAAACAAAAATAAAGCTCAAACAGAGCAATACAAAAGAAAGAACAAAAGAGAAACAAGCCACTAAAGAGGACGAGGTTGCCAAGGCTTCCCTCTGCCCCTGGTTTTTGTAGCGTATCAAAAAATCAGACTCTGAAGTGTTTTTCCATTGCCAGTGGAGACCAAAATATCATTCATTAAATTCCCAAGTGGGATAGTACCCCCAGCCTTCTTCTTCCGCCGGGAGGTATACACTTGTCATTCTTCTTCAGAAGACTTCCATAAGAGGAAAGATAGTTGTAGCGATGTGTTCTAGTGTTTGTGTAGTAGCAATACAAGACTTTTGTGACAGTGATTCGCCCTCGGTAGTAGTATGCACATTTTCCGTAATCTGAGTGTGAATATTCACTTCTTCCCTATGTTCAATCGCTCCAAAAGAAGAATGCTGAGAAGAAGGGGCAGCGACCTTATCCTGCCTTCTAGGAACAACCACATGATACTCCAACAATTGATCCTTATCAATCTGCTCATAATCAGTATCATTAGACTTGTGCACCATGTCCGGCATGGGCGTTGCAGTAGGTATCACAGGTAGTGAGGAAGAGGGTATATCCGTCGCAGGAATGTGTGGCCCAGTGACATTTGTACGTGGAGGTTTGAGATTCGGATGCAGGTGGTAACACTGCTGTCGAGAGTGTCCAAACATACGACCGTGGGTGCAGTAAAGAGGTACCTATTCAAGTTCTGCTGGTTGTCAAAAACCCTGATGCAGTGTTACTATCCATATCTCTTTCGGGAAGGGTAATATAATGTCCCGTTCTATCAATATTCTAGCCTCCGAAGGTCTGGTTAGATTTTCTGTAGGCGTATCAGTTTGGAGTGGTGTGCCATAGATCTTTGCAAAAGTAAATAGAAGCTCTTGATAGTAAAGGTGAACTTGCAAGTCTGGGAAGCATAGCCAAACATGAATGATGGGAGGTTCAGTGCGATGGTCAAAATCCACTGTCCATTTTAGCGCCTTCATCACCCGATTATCTATGCAAAATGTTCTGCTAGCAAATACTTGGGTGTAATCTCCATCATCCGTCAATTGGATGAAAACGTGCCGACCATCTAGTCGTCCAATCTTCCAACTTCCATTCAGCTTCATTTGCTCAAATTCCTTACGGATCAGTTCGAGTTTAGGGTTACCGTAGATGAATTTGTCTATTAGAAACAACCGGTAGGGTGCAGCTAGGATGAAGATCTCTTTCTTAGTAAGAAAGATTGCAGGTTTGCTGTCTTTACGGGATGTTTTTTTGAGAAACCCGGTTTCCCTGTCTTGCGCGAATGCATCATGGAATCTCTGCAGGAACATGTTAGAACGTGAAGGGGCGCGGGCGAGGTTATCGCCGGCAAGGGCGTCGGCGTAAGAACGACCCGAGGCCATTGCTGCGGTTGCGCAAATCCCACAGGAGGACCTGCAGGATCGCGAGATATATAACTCGCGGGTTTACTTTAGTTGGGAAATTCCAATTTGGTCACCCCAAGATGAATTTAGTTAGAAAATTTTTTGAGAATCTGAAACTTATTGGAGGATGGAAATTGGGAGTTATGGATGGCAGAAACTTACTCATTCGAATACAAAAGGAAGAAGATTGTGCTAGAATCTTTGCTCAACAATCCGTTTTGGTTGCTGGCACCCATATGAAGCTTATCAAATGGACTCCTGATTTTGACCAATCTAAGGAATCTCCTATCGTTCCTATGTGGTTCAAACTTCCGGGGCTCCCCTTTCATTTGTACAATCCACGTGCTTTGTACAACATTAGTCAAGCTCTCGGTACTCCTCTCAAAGTTGATTCATCTACTTTTGATAGGGTCTCGCCAGGTGGTGTCTGGGTTCAAGTGGAGAGGGATTTCACTCTCCCTGATGTGGATCGTTTTTAGATCACAGATGGTGCGGATGAGTTTTGGTAGGAGGCTGTGGTGGAGAACATGCCTCTCTTTTGCCAGCATTGCAAAATGTTCGGGCACATTAGGGACACCTGCTATAGACTGCATCCTCCCTCGAGGAAAAGTGCTTCCGGGTCTTCGTCGTCGTTGGGACTTCCCAACATAGAGTTGATGCTACCCCGGAGGAGAATAGGGTAGCATCTGATGCTGATAAAAGTTTAAACTCAGCTGACATGGCTGTCGGGGAGAATTCTCAGCCGGTTATACAAATTGCCACTCCGGAGACTACAGTGATTACTGAACAAGTTGGATGTGTGACGCTTCTTCCTGTGCCGCAAGCCGTCCAGGAGGCTACATTAGCCATCCGCTCTATCAGATACATCCAAACTTTCAGCAGAAAAAGAAGAAATCTCAACCAATTGCCGAACCCACCGGTTTGAATTAGCGGACTCTACAGAAGAGGAAGAAGTAGAGGAAGAAGTAGAAGAAGAAGATGAAGAAGATTGACAGGTTTATCACTCTAGATGGAAGAAGCAGCCTGGGGATACACTTCTAGTTGATGATACCTTGGTGACTCAGGGTAATGGAGTGACATTAAAGAGATTACTTTATGGATCACTAAGAACCAGAGCGAGAGTATCACGTTCTTGCTCTTGACTTTGTTTTGTAATTTTTGAATCTTCGAGATCTTTTTTGTTAGCATTGTATCGGAGGGGTAGGGCTCCATGGGCCCTCTCCTCAAGCCTCTCGTAACCGCTTTTAAATCAATATAGGCTCTAGTGGCTTTTTCTTAAATATATATATATATATATATATATATATATATATATATATATATATATATATATATATATATATATATATATATATATGTGCCGTAGCCGTGGCCTAGTGGTTTGGGCGGGGTTCACTATAAGTCCCCCGAAGGTCCTGGGTTCGATCCCTACCGTGGTGCGGACGGGTCGGATAGGCACATGGGAAATCGGTATTTGTAGTTGGACCAATAAACTATTAAATACCAATTTCTTCCAATATATATATATATATATATATATATATATATATATATGAAGATGCGGCGCGTCTTCGTCGCTCCGCAAGGGTTTCGCCGTAATGGCGAACCCTAGCGTACGTTCCCTTTATCGTCTTCGTCCTCTGGTTTCGTCGACAGTTTCGTCGACGAAGGGGATCTGCGGTGCTACTGCGGTGCTGTGTCTCGCTGCATCGATCTCGTCGAGCTCTGCGTCGTCTGCTCGATCCTTCGTCATCTCCTACTACTACGACGACGTCGCCTCACTGGCTCGCATGAACCTCGCGGTTTACTGCGACAACGAATCCTGCTCGACGCCGACTGCTGAGACGTCCTCGTGAATGACTCGCAATCTGAGAGCTCGGCGCCTCAGCTCTGTGCGAGAAGAGGGCTCCAGTGGCCCGCTTCTGTCTCTTCCATCGTTCTTTAGGCGACAGAACGACACACCTCTGTACGACGACTTTCTGTCGCACTTTGGGAGCTCGGCTCCTTGACCCTGTGCGAGAAGAAGGGATCCAGCGTCCGTGCTTGCAGCGAAGGCTGCTTATGCGTGCGTTTCTTCTCCTTGCAACGTAATTTGCTGACTGTAGGGGCCGCTCGTTCTGTCTTCATGACAACTAAGGTTTCTTATGCTGGAGCTGTGGGCAACAATTTCTACAAAAACTTTGACTTTAATCATCTCTTCTTTCCACAAGAATTTCATGACATTGCGGCTGGAAAAAGACAGGGTGATTTTATCAGGCCGATAGGTGTTAAAGATGGGAAACCTGCTATTATCTTCACCACCCAGGAAATGAAGGTTCTCTCCGATGATATTAAATTTACTTTAGTTGGGAAATTCCAATTTGGTCACCCCAAGATGGATTTAGTTAGAAAATATTTTGAGAATTTGAAACTTATTGGAGCTTGGAAATTGGGAGCTTTAGATGGCATACACTTACTTATTCGAATACAAAAGGAAGAAGATTATGATAGAATCTTTGCTCAACAATCTGTTTTGGTTGCTGGCACACATATGAAGTTTATCAAATGGACTCCTGATTTTGACCTATCTTAGGAACCTCCTATCGTTCTTATGTGGTTCAAACTTTCGGGACTCCCCTTTCATTTGTACAATCGACATGCTTTGTACAACATAAGCCAAGCTCTCGGTACTCCTCTCAGAGTTGATTCACCTACTTTTGATAGGGTCTCGCCACTTGGTGTCAGGGTTCAGGTGGAGAGAGATTTCACTCTTGCAGATGTGGATCGTTTTTGGATCACCGATGGTGCGGATGGGTTTTGGCAGGAGGCTGTGGTGGAAAACAAGCCTCTCTTTTGCCAGCATTGCAAAATGTTCGGGCACAGTAGAGACACTTGTTATAGACTGCATCCTCCCTCAAGGAAAAGGGCTTCTGGGTCTTCTACTGCTGTTGGGAATTCCCAACATAGAGTCCACGCTACCCTGGCTCAGGAGTATAGGGTAGCATCTTATGCTGATAAGATTTTAAACTCAGCTGACATGACTGTCGGGGAGACTCCTCAGCCGGTTATGCAGATTTCCACTCCGGTGACTACAGTGGTTACTGAACAAGCTGGAAATGCGGCACTTCCTCCTGTGGCGCAAGATGTCCAGAGGGCTACTTTAGCCATCTGTTCTAACAGATACATCCAAACTTTCAGCAGAAAAAGTAGAAATCTCCAACCAAATGCCGAACCCACCGGTATGAATCAGCAGGATCAGTCAAAGGAAGAGGAAGAAGCAGAAGAAGAAGAAGCAGAAGAAGAAGATGATGGAGAAGATTAACAGATTTATCATTCTCGATGGAAGAAGAAGCTCGGGGATACACTTCTAGTAGATGATACCTTGGTGACTCAGGGCAATGGAGTAGCATTAAAGAGATTACTTTATGACTCACCAAGAAACAGAGTGAGAGTATCACGTTCTCGTTCTTGACATTGTTTTTTGATCTTTTTCTGTTCTGATCCTTTGGTTCTTTTGTTAGTATTGTATCGTAGGGGTAGAGCTCCATGGACCCTCTCCTCAAGCTTCTGTAACCTGCTTTCATGTCAATATAGGCCCTAGGGCTTTTAATATATATATATATATATATATATATATATATATATATATATATATATATATATATATGTTGAAGTGAAACCTTGGGGGAACTAGTGTTATTATCTTATTTTGATGTTAATATGATACTATTTTTTCATTAGTCTAATTTGAAGCTTACTTTGCAAATTGCCTAGAGGCTTACGACTCGCCTCATAAATTGAAAGTGGCTCAATATCAAGTTGTGTAATTTCAGCCCTTGATGAGAAAGTGTGCTGAGTGGCCGCCAACAGCGGCCAGAGTATATAAGGGGCTTTTGGGTGATTATGATAAATGCTGATGACAAACTTGCGAGATTAGGGATCAATTGTTGGATCAAGAAAATACTATAATGTTGGGGCTTATTGGAGGTTTTGCAGAAGATGCATGAGGTTTTTCAACTAAGTAAAGCATCCATTGGTGGCTACAATAATGAGATAGATTGAAGAAAAATATGGACAACATGTTGGAGCAAGACTTGCTTACAAATTTAGAAGTGTTGTGTAAGGGATGCATGAGTTGAGTTATATAACAAAAAGAAGTGTGCGCCACAAATGTTGAATTGGTGGAGTTTTCGGAATGAGTGCCTAACTTTTGAAGCGGGTGTTTGTGGGTATTTGAAGGGTTTCTTTATGTAGTCCGCATAATAATAAATTCCTCATAATGATAAATTCTATTTATTTAATTATATGTTTCCTTATAAGAGAGCTTCATGTGGGAGCTACAGGGTGAAAGTGTGATGGCACTAAAGATATTGCAAAATCAGTGGCGAGAGCATATAAGTGGTTTTTGGGTGATTATGATAAATACTGATGACAAACTTATGAGATTAGGGATCAATTGTTGAATCAAGAAAATACTATAATGTTGGGGCTTATTGAAGTTATTGCAGAAGATGTGTGAGTCTTTTCGACTGAGTAAAGCATCCATTGGTGGAGAATGATGAGATTGATTGAAGACAAATATGGACAACATTTTGGAGCAAGACCTGCTACAAATGTAGAAGCGTTGTGTAAGGGATACATGAGTTGAGTTATACTACAAAAAGAAGTTTGCGCCACGAATGTTGAATTGGTGGAGTTTTGACAATGAGTCTTGCCTAACTTTTAAAGTAGGGGCTTTTGGGTACATGAATTTTGATATAAAAGGGTTTCTTTATAGGAGATGCATTGCTAGGATTATGTGATGGTTGGTCTGTTTTTTTTTTTAAATATTTTGATAAATTGCATAAGAAAAATGTGAATTTTGATTTCAATTTAAATAATATTTTTTTTCTAAAAATTCCTTTTCTTGCTTTTTTACAATATATTTAAAAACATTAACTAAATTTCTCTATTTTTTTAAAGTGAAAAGTTATGGCTTTAGGTGGAAATATGTTGAAGGCAGTGTTAGACCAGTGAGGAGAACTAGTGAAGTGATAGGATATTTTTTGAAAATTAAAAGAGAGAATTAAAAAAAAAGATCAAATAACTCTTTGATCCCATTGATGTTGATGCTTACTAAATAGAGTTCTTTTTTCTTCTTTTCGGGAACGGTGATCCCCCAATAGGCAATATGTGCGATTCGAACTCGTGACCACATGGTAGGAAATTACACTCTCATCCATTATGCCACAAATAAGTGCGTGATTATTAAATAATGGTTTAACCAAAATAGTGGAGGTTACAAAAAGAAAGAAGGATTAGAAGAGAACTTGGATGAGAGTAAAAGAAAATTGCATGCCAACTTGGAACAGAGAGAACGTAGGACTTTGCGTACATCAATTGGGATCAAATGGAAACAATCAACCAATTTTTTTCTTCAGTAATTTATCTAAGATGCTTATAAAAGTAGACCTATTTGTAATGAGGATAAATGATGAGGGTAATGTGGTATTATTCTTATTCTAATTGTCTAATATATGGATGTGAATATCCTAATCTTTACTACATTTTAAAAATATAATTCACTTTGAAGAAGTTTGGACAAAAACTAAATAAGCCTAAAAAACATACAGTTTATTTGGCTAAGTTCATTTATTTTCTTGTTTGACTCTTCCTAGTTGCCCATGGAAAACCAATCTTATTTTGGCTAGATTTGCTGAATTTTGTTGCATTAACTAGTTTGTGCCACTAGATGTTGTACTGGACTGCATCATACATGCATGCCAATACTGTCATGTAGCGTGTGCCTTGTTACATGGTGAGGTGCAGCCCTTGCACCATTTACTTGGCGATGTAATGTGGTTAAATCTGTAGTGCTACTTATTTCATGCATGGGAAATAGTGCATAACACCCATAGGATGCATTATTCTTTTTTAATAGTGCGCTCTATGGGTTTTGTGCCTTATTTCCCACGCATGACATAAATAGTGTTGTCAATTTAACTACTTTACCTTGCCATGTAAATGATACATGTCTCATCTTTTGCACAGTTTACTTGGTTAGTTAAAGTGGTTGAAATTGACAATGCTAGGCAAGTGGACATGGGCTTTCTATGCACAATATTTTTTTAATATTACTTTTACTTTATTTAGTAGTGTAATTTTATTTTGATTTTGTTATATTGTTTTTAAGCAAAATATTTACTCTTACACTCTTCGACACTAAAGCTTGACACTAGTCTCTTGGTTTCGCTGTCGATGCATTCTTAACTTTGTTGAGGCTTTGACACTAACATTTGTCAAGACCTTCCATCTTATGAAATACTGTTTTAATTGAGGGCTCAAGGCTCTCTTCCTCTTGAACTCTTGGTCTCATGTGATAAGACCAATGTTTTAATACATTTTATTTAGGTTTTGGGTTTCTACTTTGAGGATATCACCTTCAATTTACGGGCAACATGTAATGTTCATATTTAAATAATACTACTAATAATAATATTATTAATTCTGCAAACAATGCTAGCATTTTGAATGCGGGGGTGACAATGCAAAGGGGACAAAATGCTCGAGTTAAGTAGAGATGTAGAGAGGGTGTAACCCTTTGTGCAAGTCAAGTGAGTGCAGTGAGAGGAGACGAAAAGGAGAACAAGGGCGAATTGAGTGAAATACACATGGGTATGGGGAGGGAGGGAGCGAGCAATCATACGCATCAGACAAGTAGACTCACAGATGAGAGTAGCCAGCGGAGGGAGTGAGAGAGCAAGCATACACGTCAAAATATATGTTTGATCAGATAAGTAGACTCACAAATGAGAGTAGCCAGCATCACACGGGCTTTGTTATAGAGAAAAAACAACATTTGATTGACACAGAGGAGACAGCGGACAAATTCCACTGATTGTGAACTAAAAAACAGTTCAGGGAGGCAAAAAGAAAGAGCAATTACTGTTGAGAAGGTCAAATGCCATGTGAATCTTGTTTGGGAACCATCAAGTGTGGTCTAGGGCATTCCTAGAAGAAGAGCGAGATTGAGCATAATGTGATTGGCGAACAAAACCGCTAGCAATTGGGAGACGAAGTTGAGTGTGAAAGCTTGATAGTGAGGTCAGGATTTTGTTTTAAACAAAGTTTTATTCTAAAGTTTATTTTATTTATAATTTTTATTAGTATAAGATATTAAATATTTTTTGATAAATGCATTATGAGAGTAAATAATAATTATGATGATTAGGATTAGATTTTTTAAAGGTTAGTGTTCATATTTTTCTAATTAAAATTTTAATCGAGAAATTTTAAATATAATAAATAGATAAATCTTAGCCCTTGAATAATTAAATTGTGATGAAGTTCCAAAGAAGAATGTTAGGATTGTAGTAATTATCTAGTTACGAAATAAGAACATAAATTAAGCAATACAGTGCAAGCATAATTGTTTGTGTACATATATTTATATAAGAGAAGGATAATTAAGATTAAATAAAGAGAATCAAATTTGGTAGATTATTTAATTAATTAAATAAATTTAGAGAAGAATGTTATTAAATAGTGAAATTAAATTATAATTTGAATAAAAAATTTCTATAAAATGTTAGGTATTTAATTTTTGTTATTTTATTGAATAATGGTGATAGAATATAAAGATAATCAAGTCATTTGAGCTCGATATGAGTACTACTTTTAAAATATAGTGATAACATTGACTTTCTTCTATACCACTTTATAGCGTAGTTTAACCAAATAATGAGGGAAAACAAATATTATCGCTGAAATCAAATAAGAACTTACTACTAGACACCCTAAATAGGAAATAACACACACGACGCATAAACACACCACTAGGGTGAAGTGAAGGTGGTTGTGGTGGCTGTTGGGGGTCCGGAAAGACCACAACAAGGTGGGGAGATGGAGCAATTGGGCAGAGTTGGTACCGGAACAACAGGTCCTTGCTGTCCTAGGCGGTTTTAATGTGGTCGGGGCTGGAGAGCGAGTAAAACTGTGAATAGAGGTGGTTCTGGGCGGCATCAGTCCCACAAGAAGCCTAAACAGTGGGGGAAACAACCTTAAGGAGTTGGGGAAGCAGCGGGAAAGGCTGGATTGGCAGATACCTGCAAGGGGAGAGTGGGAGGGGCGGTCGGGAGTGCTGGAGGTGAGGGAAAAAGGATGGTTGGAAGGAATAAATTGCAGGTTTACAGCAAATAAGTGCTATTCTGTGTGGCTGCAGCTGGGAACAACAATGTCGGAAGGCGTGGGAACGGTTAGGAGTGGCTATAAAGGCGGGGGGCTGCCAGAGACTACAAGGGAGAGGACCGGCACATCTTTGAAAATAAAGAGGATAAGGGGACAATGAGGAACTGTAGGAAGAACAACCAAAGGGGTGCTATCGGGGCGGCCTGACAGTGAGGAGGAATGTGTGGAATCGAACTCAGAGTGAGATACAGCTGGAGTATTATTTGTCCTTAGATACAACCATGGAAGGGACATGGAAGATGCCGACGGATGTCCCGCTATAAACACATGAAAAATCAGCCCTTGAGCATTAGAAACACAAATAAATAATAATAGGATATATAGGAGTGGGTTCAGATGCTGGCCGACACCACATCACAAGAAATCCTAGACCGAACCGATCTAGGCAAGCCGAAGTTCCTCCCAATTACCTGTAGGAGGCCTGCATCAGCCAAGTAGAGAAGCTTGCGCCATAACTTGTATTAAAATAATATTTATTTAGATATTTTGATATTTCATGTGTGATATGGTTATGCTGTTCTACTAGTTAAATTAGTCATATAAAAATGAATGTCATATATTCATATGCTAACTTATTGTATATTGATTATAATAAAATGCTATAATATGTAGAATGCAAACAAATGATCTATTTAGTATGTTTGCATGTTCACGATTAATCGATAGAATTCATCTTTTTATAGTACTAGCTGGAGATGTTAATTTCCCGGTACATGTAAATTGAAAGATGACATTGATGTTGGCGTACCTTCATTAGTACAATGTAAGCTTGGATTAGAGAATGGGTAATAGAAAAGTGAATGTTTATAGAAGAGAATGTTTTATAGAAGATACATTCAGTCTAGGGGAAGGTAGATTTATTCTTAATTATCTTAATCAAAATTTTTATCGTTTGTGGCTTTTTCATTCTAATTGTTGATTGTTATTAGTCATATAAATTGATTCTCAGCATCTGACCATCTGTTGTCTATTTGAAAGTTCTAAGCCCCCAAGTTTTATCGTGATAAAACTCTACTATTTTCTTCAACAAACAAGGCTTTCTAGGCTTCAATTAAAAAAAAAAAAAGAGTTCTTGTTTCGAACACTTTTGCACAAAGGATTCAATGTTCCTATTTGAAGGCTCAAGTATTTTGCACTATTTGATTTAATTTAGTTTAGTTTATTAAAAAATAAGGCTTGCAAAAAAAAAATTTTTTTTTTTGAGTTTTAAAAAATTATAATTTTTTGAGTTTTGAGGCTTTAATAACTCTAGTCTAAGCATCAATGTGGTTATTTTTGTTTGCATGAATAGTTTTTTTTTTTTTTTTTTTTACTTTCAAGTGGTTTTCATATTTAGCTGTATTTTTATTAATATATTTTTTATATTTTGTGCTATGACTAGATAGTGCATGATACATTGTACGCTATGATTTTATGGTGATTTGTATTCTATGGTGCACTATTTGCTATTGACTAAGATGAGTTCCATCCTTCGGACGTAGCTCTATGAGATTGAAGTCGTTGTCCTTTTTGATAGAAATACTATAATCATAGCAAGCTATAACCAATAAGCCTAACTACGTCATTCATTGAGTTCTGACACTGCTCGAGTTATTTAGTTTTGTGCTACATGGCATGTATTGTTGACTTGGGTGTATTCAGAATAAATCAATGGGTCCTACACTGTCCTGATATATTCTGCTTGTTTTGTGATTTTTCTTTTACCTTCTACTAATTTTAACCACCTCATATTCCCTTGGTGAAACCTTCATTTATTTTATTCGATAATTTTATCTATACCATAAAAAAACATAGAGATCAATCCGTGAACAAGATACACAACAGGCTTCATTTTCTCTATAAAAAAATTTATTCAATGTTCAAGTGAGATAGACTCATATCATCTACTATGCTTTGAATCATGATGGACGCTGCCATTCCGTTCTGCTATAGCTAAATGAAATTAGTTTACGTCTGGATTTGCATGCTTTTGCGGTTTACTTTTGTTATGACTCTTATTATAGCTTTTCTTATTTGAAAAATGATATGAGCATCGCAGAACTATTTTAACTTCATGCTCAAATCAACTGGTTTCTAATTCTTTTCTCTTAATAGTTTAACTAACACGTGTTACCATTTGTGCAGTTTGCAATTTCTTCCGCTATCATTACAGCATCTACAATGAACAGTCTTTTTTTGTATAGTGACAAGTCACTGGTGTTCATCTACTTCTTTTTGTTCAGTTTAAGTGCAATCATGCTTTCCTTCTTTATCACAACATTTTTTTCTCGAGCAAAGACAGCTGTAGCAGTTGGGACTTTATCTTTTATTGGTGCATTCTTTCCTTATTATTCAGTAAATGATCCTTCTATTCCAATGTTAGTAACCTTAGCCTGAATATTTAAGTTTGCTTCCTTGGTCGATTATGTGTTATGACTTGCTGACATGCTGTAGTTTAAATCTGTTTTGATGCTACTAGGATATGGAAAATCTTAGCTTCTTTGCTATCACCAGCAGCCTTTGCGCTTTGTACTGTTAATATTGCTGACTATGAGCGTGCTCATGTTGGCGTTCGATGGACCAATATGTGGCAGGTATTTTATTTTGTTTTTGGAGCTTTACTTTTATGCTTACACATTCTAATATTTTAATGTGTTAACCTGAAATTGTAGGCATCATCTGGAGTTAATTTCTTGGTCTGCCTCTTAATGATGCTTCTTGATACAATTATATACTTTTCCCTTGGGTTGTTGTTTGACAAGGTAATGAATCGAAAATCATTAAATTTTATGTTTGGTCCTGTGAACAAGATTCTTTTAAGAATTCCTTTTAAACAATCATGTGATTTGGTGGATCCATTATAAAAGTAGAGAGAAATTTCAGTGCGCATACTCTACTGCAATATTGAATGACTCTTCTTTTATCCTTGATAGTGTTAAAAGGTTTGTCCTTATAGTATTAGAATTATGGATTGTTCACGGATAAAAAAATGATGACCTTCGTGCATTTAGTTCTCAAAGAAGCAAAATGAAGATCTACCTTCATGTTTGTTGGCTTTCCTACAAATTGCAGAAAATGCTTTGCAAGCTTTTTGCATGATTTCTTGTGGGTCTTCTTTGTTTGTCTGGTACAAGTGTCGGTCATGTGTTCAATTTGCTCCTGATCTGGCTTCATAATTTTCCTTATCTAGATGTGAGTGAAAAAAGATATGAGTTGCTTGCTCGTGCACATAATTTTAATTTTCAGGAGTTGAATGATAATTTTTTTTCTAGCTTTGTTTTTGCATCTATTTTTTCAACAATTTTTGTTTTTAAAATTCATAGTCTATCTAGAGTTAAGGTAATATTCTATGAAGTGCTAGGTACGATCAAGTGACTATGATTGCTCAGCACCCAAGTTGATATGTGACATGGAAGATTCATGCTGGGTTGTCGTAAGAAATAGGGAGGACCAATTCAGTGAGGAGGGGGGGGGGGCGGAGGGGGTGTGGAGGGGAGGGGAGGGGTGTTGAACTGGCCCTCCTATAGGATAATGTTTCCGCCAAAAGAAGTGGGATCCTCCTTAAGAAACCCTAATATTATATGTGTTTCTTCTTGTGTTTTAGGTTTCGTATGTTTTGTTTTGGTCCTGTAGAGCAAGAGAATTTTGGCATCTTCGGTCTCCCTCTGAGTGGTTTAACCGATGATGAAAAGGTGCTCCGACTGTAACTTGTTTGAGGTGTCCTACCGCATCCTTGGATTGTTGCAGCCGCATATTTCCTCGACCGCTGGTTTCTTCTATTTGTATCCACTTGGACAACTACCTGACCACTAGCCCGCCATCCTCCCATCTTTCTTCCCAGCTCGATCTTCTCCTACAAGCCATACACCTCTTCCAATCATCTACCTACAACCTGCTGCTTGTCCTCCTTGCCCTTAGCTCCAAGAACTAACAATTGCCAATTTGCGACCTCCCTCCTAGCCGCCTGCCACCAACCGTCCTGCCGCCACTTTGCTGCCACCACTTAACATACAAACCCGTTTTCCTTCGACCTTCCGACCACTGACTATTGATAGCTAACCTCTTTCCGCAGCCTATCTGGCACCACCCCTTTGGAAAACCACCTTCATTGTGTCCGCGTCGTATTGTTGTTCTTATTTTCTACTCCCATTGTTTGTTTGTAAGTTTTTATTTGAATTTCAGCAATAATATTATTGTTCCGTTATTGTTTCGGTTAACTCTGCTATTATTTAATATTTGTGCTATCCTAAACTTTGCCCTATCCTAGGGTTTCTACCATTCACAATACCAAAATCTATCCTCTCCTCCCCCAACAACAACAACAAAGCCTTAATCCCTCTACGTGGGGTCGGCTACATGAATTCTTTTTCTCCATTGTGTCCTATTTAGAGTCATATTCTCAGTTAGTTCTAATATATTGAGATCATTTTTTATACAATTAGCCCAAGTCTTCCTCGGTCTACCTCTACCTTTTTTAATATAAGTCGACTCTAAAACTTCTACTCTCCTAATCGGATGGTCATATGGTCGACGTTGAATGTGACCAAACCATCAAGAACGACTCTCTCTAATTTTGTTCGCCACAGGAGCTTATCGCGAATATAATCATTTCACATTTTGTCTAAGTGTAAAGCCACTCATCCACCTAATCATTCTCTATCTTGACAACACTTAACTTAGTATTATATTTCTCTTTTAAAGGCCAACATTCAGCGCCATAGAGCATTGCAGATCTCACCACCGTCTTATAAAATTTTCCTTTCAGTCTAAGTAGTACTTTTCTATCTCACAAAAGGCTCGAAGTATTCCTCCACTTCACCCAACATACTTGAATTCTACTATTAACATCCCCATCTATATCACCATTGCTTTGATTAACAGACCCGAGATATTTAAATCATTCACACCTTTTAATAATTTGATCAACCAAAGTTACACTTCGTCACTAGAGCTACTACTACTAAAATTACATTCCATGTATTCAGTTTTAGTTCTACTCAAATGAAGTCCGTTAGAATCCAGTGTAGACCTCCATAATTGAAGTTTTTCCTGGGCTTTTTCTCTCGTCTTATCCACGAGAAGGATATCATCAACAAAAAGCATACACCAAGGTACATCCTCCTGTAAATAACCAGTAAGACCATCCATAACTAAAGCAAAAGGATATGGGCTTAAAGCCGATGCCTGATGTAATCCAACAGAAATAGGAAAATATTTTGTCAATCCTCATCCAGTTCGAACACAAGTAACAACTCTAGTATACTTGTCTTTAATGAACCTTATCCCCTCCTCGCCCGAAAGAAAAAATTATATTCCTACCCTACACACCTCCCACCTATCCACCTCAAACCATACTTCTGAAAAGGCAATTGCTGGAACCTGATCAAAACTTAGCCATGAGCAACATACAACGAATAATCCGCTAAATGCTACAACTCAAGGTGATTGAGGAAAGGACCGTGAGTGAGGTTACTGTTGACTATAATAATAAGATTCGTGAAAGATAGCCAGAAGAACAGGTGAACCCCTTTCGTAGGGATGACTTCAATGATGATGAGATGTGACATGGGCATTTCAGAATTCAGTATTAGAGGAGGCCGAGAGAGGAAGTGTTTATTGGAGTCCACAAAGATCTGGGAGTTAAGGTTGACCTACTATACCACGATTGGAGGATGAATCCATATGATTTTCTCGAGTGGTTTAGTCTATTGAGTGGATCTTTGAGTACAAGGATGTGCCCGATGACAAAAGAGTGAAGCTTATCGCTATTGACGAATAATACCTCTTTGTGATGAGAGAACCTGAAGAGGGAAAGACAGAGGGAAAGATGCGATAAATCACTTGTAGGGAGAAGTTGAAGTAAATGTAGCGACAATATCTACCCTCGCACTTTTGTCAGGATATTTTCATTAAACACCACTACCTACAGTAGGAGCTATCCGTGGAGTATACAACATAGTTTATGCAGCTCAAGTTGAAATTTGAACTGAAAGTGATAGAGGAGCACTCCATAGACAACGGGTATTTTGGAGGCTCGAAGCCCACCATCAGTAATGTAATCCAATTACAAATCTATTTGACATTGAGGGATGTGCATACTTTCGTGCTGAAAGTGGAGAGAAAGCAAAGTAGCAGAGGGACCCGCCTCAATTCAAACAATCACTACAGATGGAGGCCCCAACATGAGCAAGTCTGAAGGAGTCAGAAGGACTGGATGGGGAACTGGCAAGGCAGATTAGAGTGGGAAGAAGCCTAAGAAGAGCATCATGCTCTGTTCAGTTCCAACCTTGAGATTCTTTTGATGCCACGAATATGACTTCTTTGCCTTTAGCTACCCGACGAGCCAAGTGGTGTCCTTCACCGAGCAAGGTGTCGTGGAGGACATGAGTGATGATGAAACATCAGAGGATCAGAGTGAACAATGCCATATCTAGGGAGTGAGGGCAAATGCTAGTTGTAAGGAGAGTTTTGCAGACGAAACCTAGAGGGATCACTCGTGGTTGAGGCACAATATCTTTCGCATTAGGTGTATGGTGAGGGAAGTTTTGTAGCCTCATTGTTGATGTAGGAAGCTGTGAAAACATAGTCTTTGCTTTCATGGTGAGAAGTTCGATATGACTACAGTAGCACTCAATCCTATTTTCTAACGTGGCTGAGGAAAGGAATGAGATACGAGTGGATCAGCAGTGCCTGGTAGAATTTTCCATTGAGGATCAACTATAAAGACAAGATGTGGTGTGATGTAATGCCCATAGATGCCTGTCACATTCTATTGGGGAGACTGTGTCAATTCGATCGTGAAACGCAACACGATGGGATCAAGAATACTGGCATGTTCACAAAAGAGGGGGAACACATCGTTCTCTTACCCATAAAGGGTTTGAAGGTGCGGCTAATCCTGTAGGGAGAAGCCTGGCGTCCTACATGCCACTTTTCTGCAATCTGTTTGCGAAGCCTTAGTGGCAATAACTTTCGTTATCTTAGAAATAATGGAGGAGGCAGATCCACTGGAAACGTCTAGCCATTTTTAGCTGAGTTTTAGGAGGTGATGGCCAACAACCAACAAGGGTGTTTGCCACTGCTTAGGTATATCTATCATGCCATTGATTTTATCCCGGGATTAATATTGCCAAATAGGTCTGCGTAAAGGTTGAGGCCAACAAAATATGAGGAATTACATTGGCAAATGTATGATCTCATTACTAGGGGATTGATGAGAGAGACTACCAGCATGAGTGTTGTTCCTGTGTTGATGGTACCCAAGGATGGCTTGTGAAGGACGTGCATTGATAGTCGAGCTATCAACTAGATCAATATCAAATACTGGTTCCTTATCCCTTGCTTGGACGATTTACTGGATAATTTTTATGGAGCCATAGTATTTTTCGAGATTGATCTTCACAGTGAATATCATCAGATCAACATTGGGTCGGGGGATGAATGGAAGTCCGCCTTCAAGGTCAATGATGAGTTTTACGTGTGAAACGTCATGCCATTTGGACTTTCCAATGCACTTATTACATTCATAAGACTGGTGAATCAGGTGTTTTGTGTTTACACCAGGTAGTTTGTGGGTTACCACGAAGGCGTCCTTGTGTACAACAATTCAGAGGAGGAGCACTTACAGCATCTGAAGTGGGTTTTCGATTTTCTGTGGTTAGAGAAACTATATGTCCATCTGAAGAAGTGTCATTTCATGATAACATATTTATATTTTTTGAGTTATATTATATCTCGTGCAGGCATTTAGATGGACCCCACGAAGATAAAAGAGATTGTGAGTTGGGCACCCCCACAATCCTATATTGAGTCGAGACAATTTTTGGGATGAGCTTCATTTTATAGGTGGTTCATCAAGGGCTTTAGCAATCATTACAACTTCTTGAC
This sequence comes from Papilionanthe hookeriana x Papilionanthe teres, assembly GCA_022702705.1. Classification (NCBI taxonomy): domain Eukaryota; kingdom Viridiplantae; phylum Streptophyta; class Magnoliopsida; order Asparagales; family Orchidaceae; genus Papilionanthe; species Papilionanthe hookeriana x Papilionanthe teres. Next base: position 24,765,469 of record CM040435.1, on the reverse strand, counting down.
CGAGCTTTTGAAGGGAGAGAAGTTTCAGTAGAGAGAGGCAACATGTTCCATTTTTGACACCTTGAAGGAATAGTTGACCCAAGTCTTAGTGTTAGCTTTATCGAATTTCAGCTTGTTAATCGAGGTGGAGTGTGAAATCTCTAATATGGGGATCAGAGCAGTGTTGGGTCAGGAAGGACATCCTATAGACTTCTTCATGAGAGGTTGAATAAGTCAAAGAGAAAGTATTTGACCTATGACAATGAGTTCTATGCCATTGTGTGAACTCTCTACCTTGGAGTCATTACTTGCTGACAAGGGGGTTTACTTTTTTCACATATCTTGAGGCGCTGAGATTCTTGAACAATCAAAACAAGTTGAATGGTAGACGTGCTTCGTGGGTTGAGTTCTAAGCACCATTCTAGTTTGTGCTCAAGCACAAGACAAGGAGTCAGAATCGAGTAGTAGATACCTTGAGTTGTCACCATTCGCTAATTACCTCCCTACAATAGAGTTGTGGGATTTGAGGTAGTGAAGGAGTTATACGGTGTTGATGAGGATTTTGGGGAAATTTGGGAATAATGTCAGGAGAGTTCCATAAGACCATACCATAGAGATGATGTTTATCTTTTCCACTAGAGCAAGTTGTGTTCCCAAATGTTCGTTGAGGGAAGCTATCATACATGAGAGTCAAGCTTGGGACTAATAGTCATTTTGACAGAGACAGGTCTCTCACACTAGTGTAAGAACACTTTTTATGACCTTAACTGATTTTGGCACCTTGCCAATACCTGAGGACAAACACAAAGTATACATGACATTATCCGAACCAAAGGCCCCTTGGGTAGATGTCAGTATGGATTTCATTATGGGACTCTCGAAGATGTAGCAAAGCAAAGTTTTAGTGATGGTCATGGTTGACCGATTCTCAAAGATGACTCATTTTGTGACATACCACAAGATGCTAGACACATCTCATGTCGCTGATTTATACTTTAGAGATATGTCGAGGCTGCCAGGAATCATAGGACCATTACATTTAATAGGGATGTCAAGTTTCTAAGTTACTTTTGGAGATTTCTGTGGAGAAAGTTTGGTTTTAAGCTTGAATTCAGCCCCTCAACTTACCCACAGATAGATGGTCAGATGAAAGTGGTGAACAAGATTCTAGGGAATCTCGTGAGGTGCTTCATAGGAAAGAACCTCAAGTAGTGGGACTTGACTCTAGCCCAAGTCGAGTTTGCATACAACAGGTCTGTGAGTCAGATTACGGGGCGCACCCCCTTTTAGGCTATGTATAGGCACAATCCAACCACTCCACTTGAGCTAGAACCAGTTCTTTCAACATCAAAGATTAGTACGAATGTCAATGCCAGACTATGAGAGATTCAAAGGCTACACGAGGAGGCTGGGGAAGAGATCACCGAACAAAATCTCATGTAGCAGGCGCAAGCTAACAAGACTAGGAAGAAGGCGACTTTCAGGAGGGATACCTTGTGTGTATCAGATTGAAGACGAAGAGATTTTTAGCTGGATCGTTTAGGAAACTGCCTTGAGCAAACAGACCTTTCAGAATCCTCAAGAAGCTGCATGACAATATATAGGATCGACCTATCAGGGATTTTCAACATTTCTGCTACCTTCAACATGGCAGACTTAACTCTATATTAGGAGGAATTAGAAGCTTCGATGAATGAGGTCAAAGCTTTCCCAACCTCAGGAAACCGACGCGGACGATTTACACTGGAAACCACTGTCGTCGTATTAGTGTCTTGTTGTTTTTGTTGTTGTTACTTTCTATTCTAGTTGGTTGTTTTTAAATTTCTATTTGAATTTCAGCAGTAATATTATTCTTTCGTTGTTGTTTATGATAACTCCAATCTCACTAAGCACAATTATAGATTTTTGTCTGAGTTCATGTGGCACTAAATACAAATAATTTTATGATTTAGAAATTTATTTTAATTATGGAGAATAATTTTAAGGAGTTCACATATATTAAATTATATTTGGTATATGAATGAGTTTTTATGCATTACATTCCAAGTCAGAAATCATGCTTTAGATTATTCAAAAAAAATAAAATGGAAATAAAGCTTTTTTGCTATTATAGGCTAGTGACAATCTAATCTTTATTCTTTTTTATTTTTTTGTCGTCATCATCAACACTCATTTTCTATCACCAGGTTTGTGACTGTCCATCTTTTTCCTACATTTTTTTTGGAATTATTTTCTTCATTTACATGCTTTATTAATCGTGAATTTAAATTCTTGAATGTATACTTGATCAACTTGTTCTTAAGCGGCTATATTTGTTTCTCTATTACTTGATATTTTTTGTTAAATCATTCAAAGTTAAGTTATTATCATGGAAAACTTCTCTGTGATTATTGATGTATCACCACGAATCTCTAAATATAAGGCTTTATGCTTGTTTTGATGCTCAATGCTGCAGTCTGTTAGCCTAGACTAAATATAGCAAAGGTGCTCGCTTGGGAGGAGTATGAGGCGCCATGGCCTTGGGTGTGTATCTCCTGAGGGCTAGATCGCTTTTATCAACAATGTTTTGGAGTGTTATGTGATATGAGAATATCATGAGAAGTTATAGTTTACATTTATGAAATCAGAATTGTGCTAGATGTACTGTATGGATTCAAATATTGACATTAAATAAATCAATTTTGGATAAGTTGTATGATGAAGATGAGAATGTTAAGATCTAAGTTGGATGCGTGGCTAAATTAGGAATGCTAAACTAAGAATGATTTTATTAGAGGGATAGTTGGAGTAACTTCTATTGTAGATGTATAAGCTAAGAATTGGCGTATGCTGTAATGCATGTATAATTAAGAGTTAAAATTCATCAATTCGACTTGTTAATGTCAATGTATAATAAGAAAATGGCTGCAGACACAACTATATCAGGAAAAAAACAACAACAAAGCCTTAATCCCACTAAGTGGGGTCGGCTACATGAATCCTTTTTCTCGATTGCATCCTATTTAATGTCAAATTTTCATTTAATTCTAATAAATGAAGATCATTGTTTATGCAATAAGCCCAAGTGTTCCTAGGTCTACCTCTGCCTTTCTTAACATAAGTTGAATCTAAAACATCTACTCTCCTAATCGGGTCATCAGGTGGTCGACGTTTAATGTAACCAAACCATCTAAGGCGACTCTCTCTAATTTTGTCCGTCACTGGTGCAACGCCGACCCTATTACAGATATATTCATTTCACATTTTGTCTCTAAGTGTAAAGCCACTCATCCACCTAATCATTCTCATCTTGGCAACACTTAACTTAGCATTATGCTTCTCTTTTAAAGGCCAACATTCAACACCATAGAGCATCGCAGGTCTCACCACCATCTTATAAAGTTTTCCTTTCAGTCTAAACGGTACTTTTGTATCACACAATAGGCCGGACGCACTCCTCCACTTCAACCAACCAACCTGAATTCTACTATTAACATCCCCATCTATATCACCATCGTTTTGAACAATGGATCTGAGATATCTAAATCGTTTACACCTTTTAATAATTTGATCACCCAAAGTTACACTTCTGTCACTAGAGCTACTATTACTAAAATTACATTCCATGTATTCAATTTTAGTTCTACTCAAACGAAGACCTTTAGACTCCAACGTAGAACTCCATAATTCAAGTTTTTCTGGGACTTTTTCTCTCGTCTTACCCACGAGGAGGATATCATCAGCAAAAACCATATCAGGAAAAAAGTCGAGAAAAAAACTTGAATACTAAGTTAGCAACTAAATATAACACCGAATTATACTCACGTGCATATGCCCATCCAAAGATGTATATATTTATGCATAAATTATGATATTGTTACATATTGGTTTGGTTTGCACTGTTATCTCACGCTCTTTAAACTATAATGTGCCAGAATGAAAAACCTAGCCAATCATTTCTATGGACAGATGATATATTGCTCATTATGTTTTGGAAGTGATGGTTTTTATTTGTCATTTGAAAAAGGTTGTCTCATTATTTGTATGGTCGTCCTATCTTCAAGTTCGATGTGCAGAAAGGATTCCTGCGTCCTTTTCAAACATTTTTTTTAGTTTAGTTTGTAATATGCCTTTTTTCCTTCTATTCTCAATTAGAGTTTTCTTGATGTTAATCTTCTATAATTTCAAGCTGCATTAAATTTTTGTGTAGTATTTATGGTACTGTTGCTTTCATTTTCTACAATTAGGTTCTTCCTCGGGAGAATGGAGTAAGTTATTCCTGGAAAATTCTGCTTTCTAAGATATTATTTTGGAAGAAGACTCCGTTCCATCATTATGATGGTACTGATCGACCAACTTATGAGGTGTTGCCAGAAGGATCTCATTATGTTGTCGATGGATATCTTGAGCATGCTTTTGAAGCAATTAGCTTGGATATGAAACAACAAGAACTTGATGACCGGTTTGTGGGCAACAAATATTTATTGATGTGCTATGTTTGTCTTTTTTGTCATGAGTAATGCATGCAAGGCATTTTATTTATAACTTTTTACTGACATACGTTTTTAATTTTATAGGTGTATTAAGCTCAGGAATCTTCATAAGGTTTATGCATCGAAGAAGGGAAACTGTTGTGCAGTCAACTTTCTCAACCTTACTTTATATGAAAATCAGATTCTTGCTCTTTTAGGTGTGCATAACTACCAATCTGGGCTTTAGTTTTTTTATTGCTTCAAAATTTAAAGCAATGTTACACTTCATATTAAAATGTATTGGCTTATATTATATTCTATTTTTCCTACTTGAGAATAGAAGCTTAAATAAAGGAAGTAGGATTACAACTAGCATACGAAAAATTGCATACAACATTCAGATTAGTTATATTGTACACAGAAATAGAACCTTAGTTTGCGTAAGGTACATTTCAGGGGATTTGGCATTGGCATCAAGCTTGAACAGAATATAAAGACACCATGAAAGAGAAATACTCTTGTAGAGCACAACCAAGTTGTGGTCAAATATCAGTGCAATGGAAAGGTGTTTTGATGACCTGCTGTTTGATCCTAAAAAGATGAACTGGTTTCAATTACAAGAGAATGGACAAGCAGAAGATGATGGATTAGATGATTGGATCGGCAGCGTCGCTTCTCTGATCTCAGGGGTGGGATGGGATGCATCAAATGGAGGTAGAAAGTGGGTAGGGGAGTAGAGTGTCATTCTCATCATAATTATGGTAACATCATTCCAACATCAGGGAAGGGATGAGATGCATAAAACAGAGGTATGTGGGTAAGGGAGTAGAGAGTCATCCTCATCATAATTATCAGCAACGTCATTTCAGCTACTTGGGGATGTGGCTATTATGGAAATGGGTAGCAATCCAAGACACCTGCGGTTGTAATTTAAATCTAAGAGATCTTGTTTTCTATGTATTGAATTATGGCATTTGAAATATAAAATTTGGTGTATAAAGAGTTCCATTTCTCAGCTTTACCAAATCGTGAAAGTATATTTGTACATGTAACTTGCATTTTACATCTAGTTAGGAGTCATGTCTCTTATTTCTTAAGAAATAGTTCAGATTTTTAAAATAGCTGTTGAATGTATTAGTATAAATTTTATGATTGCGGATATGCTTATTATGGGATTTGACAAATTCTGAGATTTAAGTAGGATCTTGTAAATTTAGATTTAGTAATCATTGGGTTTTTAAATCCCATAAATTGTTTGGCATGGCATACATTAAATCTGGTTAAATTTTGTGAAACCGTTGGCTACATTTTTTAAGATTTAAAACAGTCAGTTGAATTTATTTTATTAAATATGTTAATTATTAATCAAAATTTTTTTAATCTAATCAATTATTAATTCAGATTTTAGATTATTTTGTCTCAATAATTATTATGATTTAATTGAAATTTGTTTAATATTGAATTTTAATTAAATTTTAATTAATACTCTATACATTTAATTAAATATAAGAAGACTAGTTTAAATTGTTAGCAACATTATCTTTTATAAAATTGAATTAAATCTTCATAACATCATTACTTAGTAAATGTTAAGATTAGTTAAATGGAAGTATTTTTGATTAACTGATTTAGATCACAAATGATTTGAATTTTGATTAAGTTTCTATTTTCTATTGATCCCTCCTGCCTGGCCGCCCTCTGCTCCTGCTTGAAACTCTTCTCTTGCCGTCTGCTGCTACCTGAAAAACTCCTGGAGAAAGAACCTTGGGCAAACTTCTTATGGGTTTCTTAGTCGATTCGAACTCCATGCGAAAAACTTACCACTTGACACATGACAGGGCTTATAGTTGTGATGATAAGTCATAATGGATTTTGCAGGAAAGGATCTCGACGAGACATGCATATTATTATTCCCTTTCTTCTCCTACGTGTGTTCTAAATCCCGTTAAAAATACCAAAGTAGTGTATTTACTATATCTAGAATTTAGCAGGAAATCGTGTGAAATTTTGATTATGGGGGTTTTAATTGTTTGAATTGATCATTTGGGAGGATTTAAGTTTATACGTCCTTAAATCTGTCTTTAAATCCAGTAGGAACAATCACTAAGATTTATTGCCATTTTGCTTGCATTCGGCATCTACTGTTGTGGTTTATGAATGATAAGAAAATTGCTCTCTTATTCTCGAAGCTCAAATTACAACTCTTTTCATTTTATAATAAGTACCAGCTAGGGCATAATTAGTTACAACAATTGCAACTTACTAATGAAATTATAACTCAATAAGGAAAGAAATATGACATAATAAGAAGGGGCTAAAAGAGAATAAAGCTAAAATAGGAAACTCAGGATTCCACACTTCCCCTCAAGTTGGATCATAGATGTTGTAAAGATCTAGCTTGTTATTCAAATCAGTGAAGCTGTCTGGAGGCAAATATTTAGTAGACATCAGCGACATGAAGATGACTTGGAATACATATTAAGTGAATAATGCCTCCGTTGGCCTTTTCAGACATACAATGTTTATTAATCTCAATGTGCTTTATCCCGTCATGATGCACAATATTCTTTGCAATACTAATTGCAACTTGATGGTTATAGAACATTTTTATGGCATTTATTGTGGAATACCCCAACTCATTCAATAACCATTGGATCCATATTCTTTCACAAATTCCTGAAGCTAATGTCTGGTACTCAGATGCTGCACTACTTCTATATACTACTGCTTGCTTATTGTTTATTTAAGTGACAAGCTTTCTGCGGAAAAAAATAGTACACAGATACACAGAGTGGACCTTCTGTATGTGAGTTATCCTACCCGACTAGCTTCAAGGTAAATCTCTATTTCTTTATCGTCTAATTTCTTAAACGGTAACTCTCTGTCAGGGGTCTTTTTAAGAAATCTTAACATTCTGTAAACCATATCCAATGTTCTTCATTCGAACTATTTATATGTTGACTCAATGTCGACAAAGCAATATCAGGTCTAGTGCGTAATAGGTAGATGAGCTTACCCACCAGTTTATGGTATCTACCATTTTTTCATTGTTCTTTTTACCCCCCGAATGTAACTTTTTTGTTGAAATCCATCTATCTCAATAAGTTTATCTGAGTATCAGATTTTGGGTAGTAGTGTTGATTTTCAAATAAAGTTATATCTATGGAGTTATAATTTTTATTTTTTTGTAATGGACGAATACACTTTACCCTTTTTTTGTTAGAGTCATACAAGGAAGATACATTTGATGGATTCTTGGTTGAAATTTTAGTTGTTTGGTTAAAGAATATAAACAAAAGAGATATATCCAAATAATTTTAGAGGATGATTGGATGAGAAGACTCTGACATGAGGGTATTTTTCAATCATAGTATCGAGAGGGGCTATGAATCTAAGAATTTCGCTTGACATTCTTTTAATGAGGTAGGTGGCAGTGAGCACGCCATTTTTCGTAACACTTTTGAGGCATTTTGAGAAATCATTATTGACCTAGATCCCTCGAGGAGATATTTATTCTCTCTCAACTATCCCATTTTGTTGTGGAATTTCAACACAAGAACTCTCAAGGATGATACTATTAATTGTAAGGTAGGGTTCAAGGATTGAATTGTAGTATTCATTTGTATTATTAGTTTTGAGGTTTTGAATTTTGTATTGGAACTAAGTGAAAATCATGTCATGGAAGGATTAAAAGATTTGTGCAGTTTTAGAATTTTTCTTGTTGAGAAATATCTAACTAGTTCTAGTGTGGTCATCAATAAAAGAGTCGAACCATCTCTCTCCATTGATTGTTTTCAATTCTGATTGTTCTCAAATGTCACTATGGAGAATAGAGAAATGTTTGGAGGGTTTGTATTGAGACAGACCGTAGCTATAGTGATTTTACAGTAGCTACAGCGAAATTTGCATCTAGGTTATTTTGAATGTATATTGTTGCATTAATTTTTATTGTACATCTATTTTTTTAATTTTCATGTGCAATGTTAGTAATTTATTTGTAATGGAATGATTGGATTGTGTGACCAGTAGTAGTCACACTAGCAAGGATTTTGCATGACAATATATGATAAGCTTACCCAATGAAAAATAATTTAGATGTAAGTTTTGCAATCAAGTGTGGAGAGGAATAATTAACAGTATGAAACAACATACAACCGACACACATTAGGGCATTAAACTATGCATTAAAGCCCCACAAAAGTTGAAGGGAAGTGCAAGAAAGTGCATGAAGAAGATGCAAATGTCAAAGTACAATGCGACATTGTATTGCATGACTTTAGAAGTAGTGCAACAAGTGTTTGTAAAGGTCAAAATGCCACTAATTCATTATTACCAAACTCATCTCAAAGGACAGAGTTAGAGGTGCAATAGATTCATTCTCCATAATACAAACTAGTCGACATTCTTTTAATGAGGTAGGTGGCAGTGAGCACGCCATTTTATTTGTTTTAATAATATAGTGAACAATGATAAGGAAAAATAATTTGTAAATGCACGTGAGACAAGCATGTCGATAGCTTTAATCAAGTGGACGATGAATGTAGACAATATGAAGGACTTAGTTGCAATTTGGACACAACTATTAGTGAAGAAGTATAAGATTTTTAGGATAAACTTCAATAATGAATAATATTAAGGGATTGAGATCAATTGAGCACAACTAGTGACCCTGGCGCTCCATTCCAGTGGGGCAGAAGCCCCGCGAACCTTTGCGAGAACTCCTGCGTGGGCCTGAAGCATTACGAGAACGAGTTGAGCTGAATGATTCGCGGCCCCGCACGAAGAGTAGAGTTGGATCATAATAATTCGCGATCCAGGGAAGCTGTTTCCCGCGTCTCTTTTGGGAAAGGTTTTTTTTTTGGATCCTTCTTAACTTTCCACTCTCCTTTTATGTAGAAGCTTCCTCTGCCTGGAGGAGCCTATAAATGCCGTCATAGGTGTGTGTAAGAGTCGGTTCTGGTTGTGTTGTATTCTGATATCTTGTGTGGAGTCGATTTTCCCTTTGTGGGTTGTGTCTGTGCAGATGTTGGTGCTCCGGTTATATTCTTCTCCAAGGTAGTGATTGTATCCATCTCTTCTACATTTCCCTAACCTTCTCCTCCTCACTCCACTCCTTATCAGCTAAACTCTCCCTTTGTCACCCCAATACCCTGCTGCTCCCTTTCCTACCGATTATTACTGCTGACCGACTTGCCTAACTCCGTTCAAGCTCTTCCCAACCACACCACTACCATTGTCGGCCACCTAAAATCCTTCCCACTTCCCCTACACTTCCGTACTTTTCCCCTCACTACCACCAGCATTTTTTTTGCTGCACCACCCTCGCTAGCCATCCTTACCCACATCGCCGACATCCACGGCCCCATTGGAATGCATTTAGGAATGTTTGCTGGTGTCGTTTTGTGTTTGTGTTATTTTCTATTCGAATCATGTTGTAATCCTATTTTATTATAGTTTATTTTTTGTATTTTCAGTAGTTCCTCTACTAGTTCTGGTATCATTTAGTATCAGAGCTAACTTAGCCCTAGTCCTATCTTAGGGTTCCCTATCATCCACCCCTGTCCAATTCACCTCTATTAATTTGTTTCTTCCAATTCTCAACTCTAGTCATGCAACCGTGGAGAGATCCGTCAAGCTCTACTCGAGAAGAGATCGAACGTGAAATTCGTCGTCTGCAATGGACACTAGCCGAGCTAGATGACAGGATCTAGGTACGGATTACCTTCGACCATGATCGAGAGTCGTGGGGAAGACAGAAACGATGATCTTAAACTGTTCCACATGGAAGGTCACATGGGCGAAGAATATCAGCTGCGTCGTTTTGGTATTAAATATCAAAGGTGGCTGAGAGAAGAGTCTCCTTATGAAGGTCGGCGGGTCTTTGACATCATGATGGACCTTCCAGAATTTGGAGGCATGGATCCAGATATGTTCATCGACTGACTGTAATCCTTCGAACAGATTTTCGAATATAAAGATGTATCAGAAGACAAGCGTGTCAAGCTAGCCACTATTAAGCTGAAGAAGAGCGCTTCTCTTTAGTGGGAAAATGTGTCGAGGCAGAGGAAGAGGAAAGACGACGAAAAGATCACTAGGTGGAATAAAGTAATGTTGAAAAAGTACCTCCCACTTCACTATCGCTAGGATATATTTCTAAAACTCCGCAACTTGCAGCAGAGGGATCTTTCAGGACAAGACTTCATTGCCCAATTCGACCACTTGTAGATGAAATGCAAGCTGACAGAGCCAGAAGAAGATACGATAGCCAGATATCTCGGGATCTGAAACCCACCATCAGCAATGTGGTACTGTTGCAGACATACTAGATGTTAGGGGATGTCCAGACATTAGCCTTGAAGGTGGAAAGACATCAAAAGCAGAGTCGACAATAATCATCTTTCAAGCAACAACCTCTTGCAGGCTGTCAACTACAATTACCACGACCAACAAGGATCTCTCAAGAGACAGACAAACTCGGACAGGGGAATGAAACTATGGATCAAAGCAGGAAGAAATTGGAGAAGGGCAACTTCTCTATCACGGTACCTGCTAGGTAAGTGCTATCGATGTCGCGGTTACGACCACGTTGCCTCCAGCTGTCCCATGAGCAGGGTAGTCACACCCACAATGTAAGGTGCTGTAAAAGAAATTAGCGATGAAGAGAAAGTCGAGAAATAGGATGAGGAGTATCAACTTCCCTCAGATGAAGGAGAAGTGTTTGTGATCCGACAAATCCTACAAACCGAGGACATGAGGGATTCGCAGTTGCTTCGCCACAATGTATTTTACACCCGTTGAAAAGTGAGCATAAATGTATGTTGTCTCATCATCGACGACGGAAGCAGTAAGAACGTAGCATCGACATAGATGATAAAGAAATTATAACTCGCAACTCAGAGACATTCTCAGCCATATTCACTGACGTGGTTGAAGGAGAATTAGGCCAACATCGACCGAAGATGCTTGGTATAATTTTTGATTGAGGGCCGGCTGCAAAACAAGGAATGGTATGACGTGGTGAATGTTTGCCACCTTTTGTTGTGACGACCATCACAGTTTGACCAAAGGAATCAATACGACAAATATAGAAACACATTTTTTCACCATGGACGGAAAGCCCATCACCATCTTTCCTTCGACGGAGCCGGAGGTCACAGGATCTGTTATTAGCAGCACAGCGTCAGTGGAACCAATTATAATAATGATACCAGACGACAGATCCGAGCCACCCACCTCCGATATAGGATAGATACGACCAAGGTCATGTCAGGTCGACATCGTACCAGCGGTACCACCACTGTGCGAGAAGGGTCTGATTACTCTCATGTACACGCAATTGAACCGATCATATGCTACTTTGGGAAGCTTCACTAGTATAAAAGTGGTTCACGACCTCAGATTGATAGTTTGGTATGTGCATTTACTCACAAGATAGGGAAGACCTCTAGATACCTCTCAAGACATTGCAGTTGCCAGTGGGATCCAGGGGTAGCTGATAATTAACGCAAGCTTAAACTAATGAAGTCGAAGCTTTTCCAACCCCAGGGGACTGACGCGGGCGCTCCATTTCCACCGGGTAGAAGCCCCACAAACCTTAGTGGGAAGTCCCGCGGGTCCAGAGGCATCGCGGGAACGAGGGGAGCAAGACGATTCACGACCCCGCACAAAGAGTAGAGGTGGATCGTGATAATTTGCTTCGACTGCCTTTTCCGGGAAGGGTTTTTCCTGGATCCTTCTTGAGTTCCCACTCTCCCTTCATGTCGAAGCTTCCTCCGCCCCAAATGAGCCTTTAAATTGCCGTCATAGGTGTGTAGGAGTCAGTTATGGTTGTGTTGTTTTCAGTTCTTCTGTTGGAGTCCATTTCCCTTGTGGGCTATATTTGAGCAGTTAGTGGTGCTCCGGCTGTATCCTTTTCCAAGGTGGTGATTGTATCCTTCTCTTTTACGTTTCCTAAACTTTTTTGCGTCCCCACTCCACTCCTCAGCCGCGAAACTTTCCTCTGTTACTTCGAGACCCTGTCGCCCCTTTCCTACCGAATATTACTTCTGATCAGCCTGCCTAGCTCCATTCAGGCTCCTCCCAACCACGCCATTACCGCTGCCAGCCACCTACAATCCTTTCCACTTGCTGTCCCTACAGTTCCACACCTTTCCCTTTGCTGCCATCAGCATTTTCTTGCTGTCACCACCCTTGCTAGCCATCCCGACCCACCTCACCTACCTCCAACACCCATTGGAATACATTTAGGAGTGTTTGCTGGTGTCGTTTTGTGTTTGTGCTGTTATTTTCCATTCGAGTCATGGTTTAACCCTATTTTTATATTAATGAAAGTTTACCATTCGTGTTTTCACTATTTCCCATACTAGTTCCGGCATCAACTAGTTTATTTCTTTGCTTAAACATGTTGCTTATTTTCATGTGTGTGTACTTCTTATGATGGATTTTTGCCAATATCTTGAAGATTTTAGACATAGAAGTATTGTTTTGAAATTGAATGAGTATAAGTTTTTATTTTTACCTCTTAATAATTATATGTCTTATGTTTCTTTTATACCGTTGGGCTTATGCCCGACACTTTGCTTAAACATGTTGCTTATTTTCATGTGTGTATACTTCTTATGATGGATTTATGCCAATATCTTGAAGATTTTAGACATAGAAGTATTGTTTTGAAATTGAATGAGTATAAGTTTTTATTTTTACCTCTTAATAATTATATGTCTTATGTTTCTTTTACACTTTGGGGCTTACTCATCGTCTTGTTACTGCTAAATTGCCCTACCTAATGCCTTTTAAAACATTGATAAAAGGATTATGATATAGCTTTACAATATAATGCAATTTGGGATGACCCATAAGCTATTGTTAGGACAGTTGTGGGAGTTAATGAAGTAACTTCGGAGGGAACTTTTGATGAATGGTTTAAAGCCTGACATACGTGCAACATTCTGATTGCTGAGCTGACCGGATTGAGAGAGGCGATAGAGCTCACCCAAATGGTGGAAGATAATAACTAGATGGAGAAGACCACCAAAGGAGGCACCCTGGGAGGATTTCACAAGAGTACCTTGATGGACATTACAACAAGGATATATAGATGGTGTCATTTTAGAAGGTGTGGAAGGAGAGAAATATGGGGACCCGCCTAGGGGTAAACTTCAAGTGCCTCATAGAAGCAGAGGTGCAAGACATGAGAGCAAAGGAATTATGTTTATGATGTGATGAGAAGTATGCTCCAGGCCACTGGCGCAAGGATCACACGCTCCAAGTTCTTACAATTTATGATGGGTAAGAGGCTGATAGTGAGGACTCAGATGAAGAAGCAGGAGATGGAGACAGGCATTTACACTTGGATTTAGTAGAGGTATCCCTCAATTTAGTGGTAGTGGTGGATAGCGGGCAACTCACAATTTTATCATGGAAGTCTGGATTTTCTTGCTCAGGTGATGAATTCTTCTAAGAAAATGAAGTCTTTGAGTGATTTTCCTGTGGTAAGAGAATATCCAGAGGTATTTTTGGATGATTTGCCAGGCTACCACCCGTAAGAGAGATTGATCTCTATATTGAGCTCTTGCTAGGTTCCGAGCCTGTCTCCAAGGCACCCTATAGAACTGCGGTTATGGAGTTGCAAGAGTTGAAGAGCCAACCACAGAAGTTACTTGATAAGGGGTTTATCAGACTTAGCACCTTAACTTGGGGAGCTCCTATGTTATTTGTGAAGAAGGATTGGAGCTTCAAGATATGTATTGACTGCAGGGAGTTGAATAGACTCAGTTAAAAATAAATATCTACTGCTGAGGATTGACAAATTGTTTGATCAGTTGGAAGTGGCTTCAGTATTTTCAAAGATTGATCTGAGGTCAGGTTATCAACAGCTGAGATTAAAGAAGAAGATATAGCGAAGACTGCTTTCAGAACTAGATATGAGCACTATGAATTCGTGATGATGCCATTTGGACTGACAAATGCCCTAACAGTTTTCATGGACCTGATTTAAGGATCTTCAAAAACATTTTCTGGATACTTTGATTATCTTTATAGATGATATCCTAGTGTACTCGAGGAATGATGTCAGTCATGCAGATCATTTACATGCTGCTAAAGGTTTTGAATGATAATACACTTTATGACAAATTTTCTAAATGTAAATTTTTGGGGCATATCTGTTGATTAGATTAAGGTTAAGGCGATTCCGGATTAGTCAAGACCTGAGGTCAAGAGTTTTCTAGGTCTGACTGGTTATTACAAGATATTTGTTAAGAGGTCTTCACAGATTGCTATGCCACTATCAAGGTTGACTCAGAAGGCGGTAAAGTTTGACTGGTCTGATCGTTGTGAGGAGGCTTTTCTGAGGTCGAAGACTTGTTTAATGTTTGCTTTAGTTTTGGCCATTTCTTCCGGCTCTAATGGGTTTCAGATTTTCAGCGATGCATCTTTGAGAGGTTTGTGATATGTGCTTATGTAGTATGGTATGGTCATTACTTATGCTTCATGAGAATTGAAGAATCATGAGTGGAACTATCCTACGCTTGACTTGGATCTTGTTGCAGTTGTATTTGCACTCAAGATTTGGAGGAATTAATTGTATGGAGTTAGATGTGAAGTTTTCACTGACCACCAGAGTTTCAAATATATCTTCACTCAGAAAATGTTGAACATGAGGTAGAGGATATGACTGTAATTTATTAAAGATTATGATTTAGATATTTAGGATCATCCAGGGAAAGCTAATGTGGTGGTTGATGCGCTGAGTAGAAAAACTTCATGTAATTTGAATTATTTGTTTATTCAACAGGAGCAATTAATTAAAGATCTGGAGAGGATGGGTCTGATTATAGTTGATTATGGTGATGATAGTATCACTCAGTTATATCAGTTGACGGTGCAACCAACTCTAGTGGGCAGAATTGAAGATTCTTTAGTCAGAGATAGCAGTATTCAAACCATTCTGGAGTAGTTTCAGGTAGGCAATTTGGAGAGATATAAGATAGATCATGATGGTCTATTAAGGCATAAAGACAGGGTTTATGTTCCAGATGTTGATGATCCGAGGAAGGGAATTCTAGATGAAGCACATCTATCCGGATATACTATTCACCCAGGGAGCTAGTGAAGGCATAACATCAACATCCTTGAGGTCAGTTGCAACTTTTGCCGATTCCAGAGTGAAAATAGGAGATTGTGATGGATTTTGTGATTGGTTTGCCTAGATCTTGTTAGAGTCGTGATGCCATATGGGTAATTATCGATCGACTAAGTCTTGCGATTTCTTACCTCTTAGATAGACAGAGCCAATTGAGAAACAAGTCACATTATATCGTGATCAAATTGTGTGGTTGCATAGAGTGCCGAAGACTATTGTCTCTAATAGAGATGGCAGGTTTACTTCCAGATTGTGAAAGAAGGTTCATGAAGCTTTAGGTACTCAACTGACTTTCAGTATAACATTTCACCCTCAGACAGTTGGTCAGTTAGAGAGGACTATTTAGTCCTTGGAAGATCTACTATGGTTATGTGTTCTTGACTTTGGTGGAGGTTGGGAGTCATATGTACCTTTAATGAAGTTTGTTTATAATAACAATTACGAGGCTAGCATTGAGATGACTCCATATGAAGTCTTGTATGGAAGGAAGTGCAGGACACCTCTATGTTGGGCTGAAATAGGTGAAAGAAAGATCATTAAAGCTAATTTGGTTGATGATCCTATTGAAAAGATTAGATTGATCAGAGACAAACTAAGGGCAGTGCAAGATAGACAGAAGAAATACTATGATGCCAAGCACAGATCTGTTGAGTTTGAAGTTGGATAGTTTGTTTAATCAAGGTGAGTTTGTTTCATCAAGGTCACTTCATTGAACAGTGTGCAATATTTTGGAAAGGGAGGAAAATTGAGCCCTAAATTTATCGGTCCATTTGAGATTATTGAGAGGATTGGAAAGGTGGCTTATAGATAGACTTTACGCGCTCTTATGCAGGGAATACATAATATTTTCCACATTTCTTTCTTGAGAAAATATATTACAAATGAAGCCAGTAGGGTGATAGTACACTCAGTTGAGATTTAACCTGATTTGATATTGAGGAGCTTGAAAAAATTCTGGATTATGAAGTGAAGAAGCTGTAGAACAAAGATTTCTTTTGTGAAGATTTTATGGAAGCACGGGTCGAAGAAAGATGCTACTTGGGAAAAATGTCTTTGAGATGCAAGAAAGATATCTTTTGCTTTTCTCTTGAGGTATGTTTACTTTCATGTTTATTTTCAAATTTCAAAGATGAATTTTTTTATAAAGAGAGGAGATTGTAATAATAATAATAATAATAATAATCATCATAATAATAATAATAAAATAAATAATGATGCAGGTGGTTTGAGGAGATGCACCCCCTCGTGGAAACATATTCTTTATCCATTCGAATGTCTTCTCATTCGATATCATTGAAGAATTGAGCAAGAGATATCGAGACAGAAACTAAAACCGTCGTGCTAGTAAAGGAAGGAGAAGGAGAAGGAGAAGGAAAGTTTTAGGTTGATATGTCTTATACGGGAGACTTTGTTTACCAGAGAAGGACCACTGCTTTTAAATATTTTCTTGATGATAATTTTCTTTGCGGTTTCTGTCCGCTTTTTATTTTCTGATCAGTACTGGATTGAGTTGTTATTTTGGGATGGTATTGTTCTGGATAATTTAGAATATATTGCATTTTATGGATTAGTGGCTCTTTTATATATTGGAAGTTGTTGAAACATTTTGTGGATAGTTAGATCTTAATATCGTCTGAATGCAGTGTCTGCCTAAGTTATTTTCAATCACCGGGCTTAACAAAGACATAACACCCAAATTTCTTGGATTAAATTAATTTCTAAAAACTATGTTGAGATAAGAACAAAGTCATAAACTAAGAAATACATAAACAAGAAAATATCCGAAAGGGAAAGAAATAAACAGAATAACTTTAACAATAATTTATGTGTAATTTCCTGCTATTCATATAGAATTTGAAAACGTGAAAATGGTGGGTCAGAGATGGCAAATTTTATCCGACAAGTTAAGAAATTTTTTGTGCTGTTGTTAGTAACCATCGCAGTAGTTTACATTCTTTCAGAAAATTATCTGAGGAAGACTTCGAAGCATTGCTGAAAAAAATTTCAATATTTTTACTTATAACAGAAAACTGCTATTCCTTCCATAAATTACTAATCTCTCTGTCTCCACTTAGCATGCATTTAGGTTATTTAGGATTAATCAGTTGCTTAATGTTAAGTATCTATTTTCTAGTTTCTAAATTCTTTATCTTAATTGTTTAGGTCACAATGGAGCTGGGAAAAGCACAACCATTTCTATGCTGATCGGTCTTATTCCACCTACATCTGGTGATGCACTTGTTTTTGGCAAGAATATTACAACCAGCATGGTAAGTTTTAGTTGAATCTTTACACTTTGTATTTTGTGGCCTGAAATTTTATTTTAGAATGTCATTCGTGCTTATAGATGATTATTTAATACGTAATTACATTATTAAGCCATGAAACTGGATGCTAGCATATTCTATTGAAACAAAATAAAGAAGGCTAAATATGAGGTTCTTAAACTGGAGGTGTTGGATATATGCAATTACAGTTGCTCTATAGAGTTGGTTGATGCTTGATGCTTGATGCTTACAAGAACTTAAATAAAGCTATTAAATGTGAGGATGATTATCTGAAGCAGAAGGTTGGTAAACTATACTTCTTGGAAAATGATAGGGACAGTAGCTACTTTCATGCATGTATTAAAAACAGATGGAGAATTAGCACTATTTTAAAAATTCAAAATAATAATGGTAGTTGGCTGATAGATCAGGAAGAGATTATTAAAAATGGAATTGATTATTTCAAGTTCCTTTTTTCTAAGGTGAACTTTGATGTAGTGCTGGATGCTGACATTATTGGGCTTTACTCAATGTTTTGCAATTTTGTCAAAGGTTGGTTGGAGGGCAATTATTATCAGATGCTCCTTAATGGGCAAGCAGATGGCTTTCTTACCTTTGGTAGAGGCATAAAACTGAGGGATCCTCTCTCACCTACTATCTTTATTATAGTTTTTGATTATTTTACTAGATTAACTCCCTGCAGATTTTACATTCCCATATTCAGTACAAAAATAAGGCTAGAATGAGAGTTAGTCATTTAGCCTATGCTGATGTTGTAATTATTTTGCTTTCAAAGACTCTATAAAAAAAACATATCACACTCTTCTATCATTTCAGGACGTTTCTAGTATAAGCTTTAATATTGAGAAATGCCATCTTTATTTTATAAAAATATGTGAGTAGCACCATGAAGGTATGGGCATGTGAGTATACTGGCTTTACCAATTGCTGATCTCCCCTTAAAATACTTAGGGGTTAATTTACTCAAAGGGAGGAGAAAACATATGCAATTTGATTATGTTATGGATAAAATCAAAAGCAAAATTGAAGATTGGACCAATTCTTTTTAATCCTTGGGGGAATGATTACTTTGCTAAGAAGTGTGTTAACCTCTATTTCCTTATATGCTTTGCAGGTGTTAAGGATCAAATCTAGCACACAGTTAATACTTGAAATAATTTTTAATAAATTTTATGGTCTGGTAATCATAAACAAAGAATTTGGGCTTGCTAGGAGGTGTTATGTAGGCCTTTAAATGCAGGTGGGTTGGGATTTCGACAACTAAAGCATCTAGCTGAGGTCAATTCTATTCTTCTGTGTTTAAAATTTAGAAAAGTTGAATTTCTTTGGCCAAATACATGCAAAACAAATATTGTAGAAATGTGAGGTTCATTCCAAGATTAATAATTCCAAAACCTGGAGAGACATGTTAAAAATCAGAAATACTGTTGAGGACTTTATCCACTTGTAACTTGGGAAAGGTAGCTTATCCTTCTGGTATGATAAATGGCATGAAGAAGATCTATCTTCTTTCGTTACACGTGATAAAAAAGACTTGTCTGTGAGTAATCTTTACCTTGATGATGGGTGGAACTTGATGCTCACCAATATGTTAGGTAAGAATAAAACTACTTATATCTCTATGAATCCTTTTGATAAGTCCCAAAATGATAAAATTTGTTGATTGAAACTATCAATTGCTCTATTACTAAAACTATCTATTCAAAACTTTACACGTGGGACAAGGTGGACTGGGGTGATGTGATTTGGAATAAAATTTTTCACCCCTACTGTGTTGTTTTTTTGTTGGAGATTTTTATCTGGTTTGGTTCTAATGGATGATATCCTTAAATTGAAGGGATTGGGAATCCCCTCCCAATATTTGCTTTGCAAGTCGGAAGAGGAAATCGTAAACTATTTGTTTTTTGGATGTGCCAACTCTATCAAATTCTAGACATTTTTTAGGCGATCAAGCTACTATCAAAACCCCTCCATTAGGTTGGGCGGATCTGTCGCAGTGCAAGGAATATTGGTGTCATTCTATTCATAAACAACATATATTTAACATCATTCTTTTCATCTGCATTTGGTTCATTTGGTTGACTAAAAATTCTCTCAAGCATGAGAATTGCTGCATTAAGCTGGATAGGGTGATTTGAAATATCCTATCTATATACATAAGCTGTTTATTTATCGTAATTTAAGCCATCCTTTTTTACTAGCTGGGAGAATTGGTTGGGTTATGATATACCTGACAATAATTTTTGTAAGGTCTCTCTTGCATGGTGGAAAAAACTATTTTTCTCCTGGATTAAGATAAATATTGATGGTAGTTGGAAGGCTGATTGTGCAGTTGGGGTTTACAGGTCTCATTTTGGTAAACTATTATGCATATTTTTTCTTCACCTTGTATGGTTGTTTGTGCATTATCTGCATAATTATATGTTGTTTGGTTGGCCTTATCTATTGCAGCTAAAATGAATTGAAAATTCTTGCAAATTGATATGGATTCAACTATTATGTTGGACATATTAGTGATATGGATAGGATGATTTGAAATATCCTATCTATATACATAAGCTGTTTATTTATCGCAATTTAAGCCATCCTTTTTTGCTAGCTGGGAGAATTGGTTGGGTTATGATATACCTGACAATAATTTTTGTAAGGTATCTCTTGCATGGTGGAAAAAACCATCTTTCTGGATTAAGATAAATAATGATAGTAGTTGGAAGGCTGATTGTGCAGTTGGGGTTTACAGGTCTCATTTTGGTAAACTATTATGCGTTTTTTTCTTCACTTTGTATGATTGTTTGTGCATTATTTGCACAGTTGTATGCTGTTTGGTTGGCCTTATCTATTGCAGCTAAAATGAATTGAAAATTCTTGCAAATTGATATGGATTCAACTATTATGTTAGACATATTAGTGAATGATAAAGAACCTTATTGATATTTAAGTGTTGATTTATGTAGGATTATAAATCTTTCAGCAAATATTGTCATCACATGGAGCTACACACTCAGAGAAACTAATATGCCAGTATATTTCATTGTCAAAGATGCTACACAGACTAAGGCTATTATCCTGAAGACCAAGCCTTATTCTGATCTTAGGTTGCTCTTAATGGGGGACAATCTTAATATGCTTTACATTAGACCTTTTTCTTAATATGGGATGTCTGCTTATTTTTGTTCTTATCTGCCTTCTTCTTTGCTTAGATTTAGCTATTTCTTTTGCTTTGGAGTATTTTTGGGGTATACTTCTATGTTTTTTAGACTTTTTTAGGTGACTTTGTACACCTACAATTTGGAACTCTAAGAGCGAGTTCTGTATTTTTTTGATTTGTAGTGGGATCCAATCTCCTAAAATCATGCAACTTTACTTTTTTGCAATAAAATTACTTACGAGTTTTCTTAATATATATATATATATATATATATATATATATATATATATTATTTATACGAGGTGATTTTATCGAGTAGATTAGTACTTAAAGATGGAAACTCATCGTTATTTTCACCACACCTGGAATCGAAGGTTCTCTCCGATGATGTTAAATTTACTTTAGTTGGGAAATTCCAATTTGATCACCTCGAGATGGATTTAGTTAGAAAATTTTTTGAGAATCTGAAATTCATTGGTGGATGGAAATTGGGAGTGTTAGATGGCATACACTTACTCATTCGGATACAAAAGGAAGAAGACTATACTAGACTATTTGCTCAACAGTCAGTTTTGATTGTTGGCACCCACATGAAGTTTATCAAATGGACTTCTGATTTTGATCCATTTAAGGAACTTCCTATCGTTCTTATGTGGTTCAAACTTTCGGGGCTTCCCTTTCATTTGTACAATTCACGTGCTTTGTACAACATTAGCCAAGCTCTCGGTACTCCTCTCAGTGTTGATGCTCCTACTTTTGATAGGGTTTCTCCAGATGGTGTCAGGGTTCAAGTGGAGAGGGATTTCACTCTCCTTGATGTGGATCATTTTTGGATCATTGATGGTGCAGAGGGGTTTTGGCAGGAAGCTGTGGTGGAGAGCAGACCTCTCTTTTACCAGCATTGCAAAATGTTTGGGCACATTAGAGACATCTGCTATAGGCTGCATCCTCCTTCGAGGAAAAGGGCTGTTGGGCCTTCTGCTGTTGTTGGAAATTCCCAATATAGAGTTGACGCTACCCTGGCTCAGGAGATTAGGGTAGCATCTGATGCTGAAAAAAGTTTAAACTCAGCTGACATGGCTGTCCGGGAGAAGTCTCAACCGGTTATACAAATTGCCACTCTGGAGACTACAGTGGTTACCGAACAAGTTGGAAGTGCGACACTGCTTCCTGTGTCCAAGCCGTCCAGGGGGTTACTTCAGTTGTTCGCTCTAACAGATACATTCAAACTTTCAGCAGAAAAAGAAGATTTCCCCTACCAATTGTCGAACCCACCGGCAATAATCAACAGGACTCTACGGAAGAGGAAGAAGTAGAAGAAGAAGCGGAAGAAGAAGATGATGGAGAAGACTGGCAGATATATCATTCTCAAGGGAAGAAGCCTGGGGTTACACTCCTATTTGATGATAACACGGTGACTCAGGGCAATGGAGTAGCATTAAAGAGATTACTCCATGGATCTCCAAGAAACAGAGCGAGAGTATCACGTTCTCGCTCTTGACTTTTGTTTTTGTAATTGTTCAATATTTTGGATCTTTTTGATAACTTTGTATCGAAGAGGAAGGGCTCCGTGGGCCTTCTCCTCAAGCCTTTGTAAGCATTTTTAAATTAATATAGGCCCTAGGGCTTCTTATATATATATATATATATATATATATATATATGTATATATATATATATATATATATATATATATATATATATATATATAACGATGGATTTTGCTCTACTAGGGTTTGCTCGGATCGCGATTCCATGGCGATTTGATTGGACCTTCGTTTCTATAAGTCGGAACGACATCAACGTCTGTTCGTCGCATCAACGCCTCGTCGTACTCGAAGAATAAGGGAGGGGGAGCGTCGCAGCAGATTCGTCGCCGCTCCAGCTTCTTCCTTTGCACACAGGATCCGCTTCTCACGTCATCTTCCTTACACTGCTTCTAATTGTGGATCGACGCAGCAAAGTATTTCCCTGGAGCACGAGGCCCGCTGCGTCATTTCCTCTAAGCTTGCATTATCGGTGCTTCGCGAGTCTCGCGTCTGCTCGACAGCTGCACCAGAGTGTTTTGTCCTCTGCTGCTTTGCTTAGGTCCTTGCGATCGCTTGGGTGTTTGTTTTCATGGCAGCTATCCCTTCCTCTCATAGGACTCGACCTATTACAGAGGTGGGCAACCCCTTCTATGCTACAGTGGTACACAAATGCAGATCCTCTTTCCATCTCGCAGATAGTCCGATATTCCCGCAGATATACCATGATTCTTATGCAGGACATGAAGATTGTAATCTCATAAAAAAAGTAGAGAAAAAGCGGGCAACCCAACAATATTCTTTTCTGACGCCTGAAATTTCATCCCTTGCAGAAAAATATAAATTTACACTAGTTGGAAAGTTCAAATTAGGTCGCCTTAAGACGGAGATCATCAGGAAGGTTTTTGAAGATTTCAAACTAGTTGGAGCTTAACAGAGGTCTTTTTGACGGAAAACATGTTATGATACAGTTAACCATAAAAGAAGACTATACAAGGATTTTCTCAAAGAAATTCATCATAATCGAGGGCAAACATATGAAACTGCTTAAATGGACCCCTGATTTTTATCCCAATAAAGAACCCCCTATTGCGTCTATCTGGTTCTCATTACCTGAACTCAAGTTTCAATTTTTCGACCAATCAATCTTATATGCAATTGAGGCTATTCTTGGAAAACCAACGTAGGTAGACATACGTACAGTTCATTTCTCAAGGTCTTCTATTGCAAGAATTTTGATTGAAAGGAGTATTACACTACCAGATGTAGAAGAACTCTGAATTGACTCTGCTCATAATGGATATTGACAACAAATCATTATGGAACAAAAACCTTACTACTGCAATCACTGCAAGGTGTTTGGGCACCCGCAGGAGAATTGTTTTTTATTACACCCACAGTTGAGAACCACTAGCCAAAGGTAGGAACAAGCTATTAGTACACCTAACGAGCCTGAGTGTGCTCCCAGTAAACCTGATGGCATACATCCTCTATCCCACCAAGCTGAGATTCATATTCCCTCCCATTTGGTTCTCCCAGATGCTCACCCAAACGGGTTAGTGTCGTCTATTGCTATCGATGAAGACTCACTTGCATGTCAAGGCCCCGGCGGGACCTCTCTTGATCCCATAAAAGATCAACCGATACAGCAAGTGGAAGCTACCGATGTTCAACAACCTACACGTGTGCAAACTCTAGACCAATCAACTGATCAGATGGGCCAATCTTCAGATGACGAATGACATGTTTACACTTCTAAGTGGAAGAAGAAGAATGAAGGCTTACTACTAAATCTAATGGATGATACACTGGTCACTTCTGGTAATGGCAGTAAATTTGATAACTTGTTAGCTGGCTCCCGTCCTAGAACCAGAGGCAGAGGCAAAGCTAAATTTATCCATTCTCAAGCTACCTGAGTACTTCAGTGTTGCCAGATTTTGTCATAGCTTTTACAATGATTTAGATCTCTTTTGACTTTACATGTATTTCTTATGTGTGTATTGTATGTTAGGTGGTTAGGGTGCCAACTTGCGCCCTTTCACCCAACCTTTTTGTAACCTCTTTTTTGGTCTTAATAAATTTGCCCTAGGACTTTTCGAATATATATATATATATATATATATATATATATATATTGGAAAGCTCTAGGACCTATTTTATTGAAATAAAAGCGGTTACATAAGCTTGAGGAGATGGCCCAATAAATGAAGCCCTACCCCTTCGATACAATGCTAAAAAAAAGATCCAAAAGATCAGAACAGAAAAAGAGCATAAACAATGCCTAAGAACGAGATCGTGATACTCTCGCTCTGTTTCTTGGTGATCCGTAAAGTAAGTCCATTGCCCTGAGTAACCGAGATATCATCAACTAGAAGTGTATCTCCAGGCTTCTTCTTCCATCTAGAATGATAAACATGCCAATCTCCTCCATCATCTTCTTCTACTTCTTCTTCTTCTGCTTCTTCATCTTACGTTGACTGATCCTGCTGATTCGTACCGGTAGGTTCGACATTGGGTTGGGGATTTCTTCTTTTTCTGCTGAATGTTTGGATGTATCTGTTAGAGTGGACATCTAAAGTAGTCCCCTGGACGGCTTTCGCCACAGGAGGAAGGGCTACACTTCCAGCATGTTCAGTAACCACTGTAGTCACCGGAGTGGCAATTTGCACAACCGGTAAAGGAGTCTCCTCGACAGCCTTGTCAGCTGAGTTTAAACTGTTATCAGCATCAGATGCTACCTTATTCTCCTAAGCCTGGGTAGCATCGAATCTATGTTGGGAAATCCTAATAGCAGCAAAAGGCCCAGAAGCCATTTTCCTTGAGGGATGATGCAGTCTATAGCAAGTGTCCCTAATGTGCTCTAACATTTTACAATGCTGGCAAAAGAGAGCCTTGTTCTCCACCACAGCCTACTGCCAAAACCCATCCGCACCATCTGTGATCCAAAATCGATCCACATCTGGAAGAGTGAAATTCCTCTCCACCTGAACTCTGGCACCACCTGGCGAGACCCTATCAAAGGTGGGTGAATCAACTCTGAAAGGAGTACTGAGCGCTTGGCTTATGTTATACAAAGCATGTGGATTGTACAATTGAAATGGGAGTCCCGGAAGTTTGAACCACATAGGAACGATAGGAGATTCCTTAGATGTGTCAAAATCAGGAGTCCATTTGATAAGCTTCATATGTGTGTCAGCAACCAAAACAGATTGTTGAGCAAAAATTCTGGCATAATCTTCTTCCTTTTGAATTCTAATAAGTAGGTGTCTGTCATCCAAAACTCACAACTTCCATCCTTCAATGAGTTTCAGATTCTCAAAAAATTTTCTAACTAAATCCATATTGGGGTGACCAAATTGGAATTTCCCAACTAAAGTGAACTTAATATCATCAGAAAGAACCTTCATTTCACGAGTAGTGAAGATAATGATGAGGTTTCCCATTTTAACACCTATCGGCCTGATAAAAACACTCTGTATTTTTCCAGCCGCAGTGTCATGAAATTCTTGTGGAAAGAAGAGATGATCCGAGTTTTTGTGGGAATTGCTGCCCACAGCTCCAACATAGGATGCCTTAGCTGCCATGAGGGTTGCAAGCAGAAGAACAGCGACGCACGCAAAATCGAGCTTCTCTGCAAGCACAGTAGTCGCTGGAGCCAGTCGCCGAAACTGCGAGCAGACTCAGTGTTCGATCAAGTAACAGTCCCGGACGGACTGTAGCCACTGCTGCGAACGAAACATACAGCCGCAGCAGTTGCAGAAGGGCCGAACTACTCCGCAGCGGCAAGCGAAAGTTACGCACGGCGAGCAGCGAGCAAGCCGAAGACGCGAGACGACGAGGAAGAAACCCTTCTTCGACGCGAGCAGGAAGCCGATCGACGCAGGAGAAAACGCGCGCAGGCGCGAGATGAGCCGATCGATGGACGAAGCACAGAAGAACGACGGAAGAGATGCGCAGACGCTGCGACCCGGGAAGCAAGCTCTGCG
The DNA here is from genome assembly GCA_022702705.1 of Papilionanthe hookeriana x Papilionanthe teres. Taxonomy (NCBI): domain Eukaryota; kingdom Viridiplantae; phylum Streptophyta; class Magnoliopsida; order Asparagales; family Orchidaceae; genus Papilionanthe; species Papilionanthe hookeriana x Papilionanthe teres. The sequence continues at coordinate 24,738,948 of CM040435.1, read as the reverse complement.
AATCTCGCGTCGTTCAGTTGGCAGTGAAGGACGACGACGTCGACAGGGACGGTTGCTAGGGTTCGCCATGAGGCGAACCCTAGCTGAGTCGAGAGATGGCGAGGAAGATGCCGTGTGTGTATATATATATATATATATATATATATATATATATATATATATATATATATATATATATATATATATATATATATATATATGGCAGCCTTCGTCGATCACGCTTTGCTAGGTTTTCGCCTCTATGGAGAACCCTGATTTTCTGCTCAACTGCATTTCTCTCCGTCGCGCTCGTCCTTTCGTCGATTCGACGGTCACAGTGCTTCGCTTCCATTCCGACTCATCTGCTCGTCCTTCGTCGTCTCGAGCTTGAAGAGCTCGTGTTCATCGGGCTAGGTTTCTCACATACCCTAGAGTCTATCTCTGTTGCAATGGTTGACAATCTTTCTACTTCGCCTCTACCATCTATTCAGACTGAACAAGTTGTTATTGGTAGTTAGGCGCAAGGGGCTCATGATGTGCACCGGCCTTTACATACCCAGCAATCTGTCGACCAAAATACTGATCAGATGAGGCAGTCATCGGATGATGAATGAAAGATCTACACATCCAAGAAGAAGTAGAGGATGTAGACCTACTCGAGCTCCAGAACTTAATGGATGATAGATGGTTGTTTCTGACGATGTCACTACACTTACCAATTTGTTAGCTGACTCCCTTCCTAGAACTAGAGACAGAGGCAGGGCTAAATTGGGTCGCTTTCTAGCTACCTTATACTATGAATTTTGACACTTTTGGTTTTTGGGTATTCATGTATTTTCTTTTTGTTTTGAGACTATTTGTATGAGATGTATACCGTGTGAGTAGGGTGTCATGCTTGTTCCCTCTCATACATTCTATTTGTATTATTTTTTTTTAATATATTAGCCTTTGGGTTATTTCTAATATATAAATATACAGATGGCGTCGTCTTCTCCCACGCTCGGCTTTGCTAGGGTTTCGCCTCATGGCGAACCCTAGCGACTGTTACATCGATTTATCACATCTGATTCTTTCTTCATCTCGCATCTTCTTCGGTGTCATCTTCTCCTCGCTTCTCTTCATCTTCGCCATGCGTACCGTCGTTTTCCTCGTTTGTTCTATCTGGAGCTTGCATTGCCTTCTGCGGTGCTCCGCTGCAGATTGAATGATGTCACCGATCTCAACGGCTCATGTCGGCTTTGTGCATATCGTTGTCTGTTTTGGAGCTCGCGTTGTCTTGCTGTTGCAAACCGAACGACATCAGTCTTCTGCGATCTCAATTGTAGGCTGACCCAGACAATTTCCTCAGTTTCGTCTGCATCTGATGCTGCGGTGTGTTGGCTTCTCTCTGCTCTGGTGTCGAATCCTTCTCCTCTGCTTGAACCGTCACCTGTTCACCGATGCTTGCTGGCCTGTGTTGGCTTCCTTGATCACTCTCCGCACTCTTCACTGTATGGCTTCGGACAGAACGTCACTGCTGCCCTTTCGGGTGTACATGCCTCAGATACTCCTAAATCGTGTTTCTTTCCACCTTCTTTTGCGCTGGCAGAGGGTGGCGAATTCTGCTACATCAAGAACCCTGATAGGAAGAATGGGAAGCCAAACATCTTTATTACAGAAGCAGAATGTAATCAGCTTGCTCACTCTGTTGTCTGAATTTGGTCAGGAAATTCCTTTATGGCCATCCCAAAATGGAGCTTATTCGTATGAAATTTGAGCTTATGAACCTTGTTGGGGAGTGAAAAGTTGGCATTTTAGATGGAAGACACATCCTTATTCAACTTAATAATGAAGAGGATTACACACGTTTATTTGTTAGAAGATTAATCTGGATTGATAACAGAGCCATGAAGATTTTGAAATGGTCGGTGGATTTGTTATCCCCCAGACGGAACCACCAACCATTCTGGTCTTGATTCATCTCCTTGGTCCGAAAATTCATCATTTTACTCAAGAAGTTTTGTACTCTATTGCCTTATCTTATGGTAATCCACTCAAAATGGACATTCCGACTGTTAATCTTTCCCGTCCCTCTGAAGCCAGGGTACTTGTTGAAAGGGACATTATCTCAATCGCACATGACGAAATTTGGATTGGCTCACAGCATCAAGGATATTAGCAAAAGTTTTTTATTAAACATTTCCCTTCATATTGCTTGCATTGCGTATGTTCGACATTCTAATTCTGTCACCATCTACACCAACATGTAAGACTAAAGAAGTCAAGTTCTCAGCCAGAGGCAGTGATTCCCCCTCCTTCCGATCCGCTCCAAGTTATTGACACTATTGATCATCAGAAGGATACTCCTGAAGTTGCTACTATCCTCTCGGGTAATATGTCACATAAAGCTCGTTATATAGGTCCTACTTTGGAACCTCTTCTCGTGGGGGCAGGGGAGACGTTTCACACCTCACTTGCCCTAGAATCTAACTTTGATAACGGGTGGCAATACTTATATTAACTTTCTGTCGCCTCATCAGATAGAGCAAGTAGTTACAGCGACTCAGACACATGTAGTTCATGATGTGCAATAGCCTACACCTGTCTGTCAAGCTTTGGACCAATCCACGGAGCAGATGAGTTAATATTCGGATGATGACTTACCTATTTTTACATCCAAGAAGAAGAAGAAGAATGGAGCCCTACTACCAAACCTAAGGGATGATACATTGTTTGATTCAGGAAATGACAACAAACTTAATAATTTGTTAGCTGGCTCCCGTCCCAGAACCAGGCAGGGCTAAATTGAATTTCGTAAGCTAACTGATTCTGCGAATATTGACGGACTTTTGGTGCTAAATTTCTCTGTCTAATTTTTAAATATTGGTTTTTTGGGTATACAAGTATCCTATGTTTGTGGTGTATGTTGGATGGTTAGGGTCCTTTTTGGGTCCTTTCTTTCCAACTTATTTGTACCTTTCCTCTTATATATTTTCTCCTTCGGGCTTTTCTTTTATATATATATATAGATCTTAGAAAACCAGTAGGTAATTTTGTTGCTCCAAAAGTCAAGAGTACAAGTTTTAGATAGTGGAATCCACTATACTAAAACACAAAAAAATACAGATTACACACTCTTAGCTCCACTATCACAGTACAACTCTGCACAAAAATAACTCCAAAAAACAAAGGGAAACTCCAAAAAAAACAAGAGAAATGCAAGATAAAGAAAGACAAAACAGTATACCCTCTAAAAACAAAGAATCTTAAGTATGGTATATTAAGGTTGTCACCATCCAGGAGGATCTTGAGATAAGGATCTGGCATAGTCTTCAAAATCAATGTATCTGACCTGGCAGCAACTCTAGCAAGTTGATTTGCAGGTCTATTTGCTTCCCTTGGTGTGTAACTCCAGTTGATAACAATATTTGTGGATAGTTTGTTGCTCTTTACTAGATATTCACTCAGGTACCATGGTGGATCTCTGTTATTGATTAAAATATCTAACAAAGCAATTGAATCTATTTCCATCAATACAAATTTCCACTTCATTTCAATAGCCACATGTAAAGCAAACCAGGCAGCATATAATTTTGCAGATAGAACACAAACAGCAGTACAAGTTGAGCAGAAAAAAAAATTAAAAGTTTACCGGTTTGAATTCTGTAGACTTCCCCGGCACTTGCACTTTTATTTTTCCAGCTTCCATCAGTATTTGCCTTAATCCAAGGAAAGGCTGGTTTTTCTCACCACATAAATAAAACTTTACCCAAATTTTTATAAGATGCATCATTTCCCAGCATTCCATTCCAACCATAAAAACAAATGTGGCTTTTTTTTCTTATAAACAACAATCTTATGAAAATAAAGAGAGAATAGTAGAGGTCACCCTTTTCTGTTTGATGCATAGGTCCTCATGTTTAAAGGAGTTTCTGGCTAACCAGATAAACCAAATGCAAATAAAATGAATTAAGTTAAAGATATGCTATTTATAGTTAAGATTTTGCCAGTGTTCCCTGCAATGCCTCAGATCCACCCAACCAAACAATGGAGTCAGGATAGCAGCCTGATCCCCAATAGCTTTCCAGATGTTAATAGGGTAGGCACACCTAAAGAAAACATGATTTACACTTTACTCAGTTCTGCAAAGCAGACATTGGGAGGGGATTCTCAACCCCTTTGATTTAAGAATATCATTCGTTTGAATTAAATCATGAAAAACTCTCCGCATGAAGAATGACATAGAAGAAAATAAACATTTGTTCCATATCACTTCCCCATATTCGACCTTCTCCCAACAATGTAACCTGGAGTATATAGTTTTAGTGGTAGAGTAATTAAGGTCCTCTGTAGTCAAGAGTTTATCCTTAACAACCTTATTACAACGAATATTGGAGATAGAGGTAGCTATATTTTTCTCAATCATAATAATAAGCATATCTATATTCCATTCCTCATCTAAGTAAAAATCAACCACAGATGAATTTTTTTTGTCCTAAGAGAAGATGGTCAAATCATCACCTTGCCAATTATCGTACCAAAATGATGAGCTCCAAGCTTTCAATGAATTTCTGCAGTGTTCCTGATTTTGAGCATGCCCTTTTGAGTTTTGGAATCACCAATCTTGGATTGTATTTCCAATGGATGATGATTTTTACAATATTTGCTTTGCATGTATTTGGCCCATAATGATTCCAAATTCTAAATTTAAGCTACAGAAGGACACAGTTCACCTCAGCTAGGTGCTTTAAAAGTTTAAAACAAAAGCCACCAGTTTTGATTGGCTGACACAGCACCTTCCAACTAGACCAGATTTTGTTTTTATATTCCCCCGACCGCATAAACTTATTGAAGGGCCTTTCAAGTAGCAACCATGTACTTGATTTAATTCTAACCATCTGCAAAGCATATAAAAGTATAGAAGTTAACACACTTTTCAACAAAGTAATCCTCTCCCCAAAGAATAAAATGAATTAGTCCAATCTTCTATTTTGCTCTTGATTTTATCCACCACATCATCAAATTGCAATTGCTTTCTTCTGCCCTTAAGTAAATTAATTTCCAAGTACTTTAAAGGGAGTTCTGCAATGTTAAATTCCTGTGTAATCATGTACCCAGACTTTCAGAGGGTTGCTAACATGCTTCTCAAAATATATATGACATTCATCTTTATTAAAACTCATATCTGATATCTCTTGAAAGAAAAGAAGCAGTTGATATATCTTTTTGATAGAATATTTGGTGGCATTAGTAAATAGAATGACATCATCGGCATAGGGCAAATGACTTAGTCCCATTTTTGCCTTATTTTTGTATTGACTTGAGGAAGGCAAAGAATTAGTTTGTCTAGAGAAATAATAAAAAACCAGAATGAAGTAATATAAGCGGGCGACTGCTGTAAGGGGAAGGCCAATAGGGAAAGGGAGGGGGTCGGGAGGCCTGTACGATTGCCAGAAGGTCTGGAAGGCAGTATTGGAAAGGGTTGGGAGGTTTGGACAGTGGCTGGAAGGCCGCAACAGAAGATGGCCGCTGTCCAGGAGGCGTCAGACAGTGGTAGAGATGGTGTCGGTGAGACTGCCACTAGAAGCGTCGAACACTCGCTGGGAAGGAGTTGGCGTGGTAAGCGATAACAACAACACAACCAGAGCTCCTTCTCGCCATTTGAGACGACCTTCGGAAGGGGAAAACGCCTTAGAGGCCACAATCTAAAATCAGAACAATCAAAATATGCCCCCCCCCCCCCCCCCCCAAAACACACACAGAGATATATTTGTATTTTTATGTCTAATATCTTAGCTTTCATATCTATAATTATAACATTTTAGTGTCATAAATTTATGCATTAAAATGTGTATTTCACTTCTAAAAAATTATTAGTAATTATATTTTTATTGTGATGTTAAATAGTTGAGTTTTATGTGTTTAAATATAAAAATTTAGGGTTAGATACGTAAATGCATGAAATTTATGTGGTATGCATGTAAATACTCCTAAATATTACATATTGATAATTATCTATTACATTGAATAATTTTAATTTCCTATTTGAAGTTTAACCGTTTTATATATTCTTTAAAGGAAAATTAAATTAATTTTTTAATTTTCAATTGAGATTAAAGTTTTTAAAATTCATTTTTTAAAATATTCACAAGTCATTAAAATATCATGGATCCATTTCTTTCAAGATTTTAGTGAGTTTATTAATTTAAATTTAACCTTAATTTACAAACATTTTATTCTCATAAAACTCTAAAAACATGTCATACTCGCGAAATGTTTCCTTGGAAGCAGGCTTTGTTACAACTTTTGTGTCGATGGACATCAATGTCGCAGGCATGTTGTGGTTGCCGCATCGATTCTCTTCTACTCAATCGTGCGAGAGGTCACAATTGAATACGAGGCTTACTAACTTGTGGATCAATTGAAGCCATATTTATAGATCTGTTAATTAAAAAAATTAATCAAGGATATTTTTGGGTGTACTTCAGGTGGCTGCTAACTTTTTAAAAAAGTGGTTAAAAAACCGTAGCGGAGAAAATAACATCTTAGAAAATTGTTCTAAGAATTATCAATAATTTTTTTTTCCCAAAAAATCATAATACTTTTTTCTCATAGTCAACACACTTTAATAGGTCAAACTAAAAAATGACTGCTTTCTAACACAATCTTTTATAAAGTAGCAAGAAAATAGTTGGCCAAGCATAACTGTGGTGGCGGGCTGAAACACAAAACGGGCAGAAAGCTGTCTCAAACAGACCCTTAGACTCAAAACCGACAAGGTAGTTATTTTGACGTTGTCGTGTTTTGCGCTTTGTGCGCTTCACATGAGCTCAGTACGAAATGAGGCTTCATTGCATTACACCGCTTCACATGAGCACTATAGGCCTTCATTTGCTAAGACAACAATTAGATAAATGCATAGTTAATTTAATGAAATGAAATAAATTTACTAATAAATTCATTTATAATAGTTAATAAAATTATTTATTTATTATATACACTTCTATTTATTAAAATGATTGAAACTAATTACCGGATACTGTAACTTAAAAAGAATTTTTTGATCATTTTTGGATATGCAAAAAATGGGCATAATTTTATGGAGAAAGTTTCTCATCAGATTTATGATTTTTTTTTTTTTTTTGTATTTTTAGATTTAGCTAAAATGCAGCGAAATTAATATATAGGCAAGCATCATAAACAATTTATTCTAATCCTCGTGAAAGGGCGTAGAACTGATCCTTTTTATGCTATCTCTTAAATCTAAATGTTGTTCTTCTAATTCCCATCTTTGCTGAGGTTCTAAATTTGTAGAACTTGATTTACAACTTCATATCCAAGCTTTAACTTTTATTTTTTTATTTTTTTGAAATGCAGGGTGATATTCGGAAGGCCTTAGGAGTATGTCCTCAACATGACATTTTGTTTACAGAGCTGACGGTACAAAACTTATTTTGCACTATATACTTGAGATGCCATCCTTCTTTTAAACTATCATACTTTAGGTTTTCTTATGACTTATATCTCGGTTGGATATGAAATGTAGGGTTGATAATTCCACGATGTAATTTGTGGTCTAATACAAGCAATGCAAATAATGTCACCAATAATGAATATTACGTTTTTCCTTTAATAAATAACAATTACGTACCTTAGGTCATGGGCATGAAATTCTAATTCTATTTGAGATCCATTTCCCTGCAACTGGTAGAGATCTTATGGACCAAAATCTTAACTAAAATTTAAAGATGAAATAACTAGATGACACAAGAAAAAACTCGCCCTAACCTACTCAAACCCGATCATGCATCGAGAGTTTCGTTTTAACAATTTTTAAGTTATTCCAAAATCAATCTAATTTAACTATTATCAATATACTATTATTAAATTAGGAACCCGATCATAAATTTTCTCACTATTATCAATGACTAAAAAGAAAATTTTTCTTATAAAAAAGATATTTCATGTAATAATCTAATTCTAATCAACCAAAAATATAATTTTGTTGTCAACAGACTAATATATAAAAGGATAATTTCGTGAAACTTAGTTTTAACTATGGTTTGACATAGCTAATGTGGATAAAGCATAAAGGAAAGGGGAAGGAAGGAAAAGAAGCTCACAATCGCAATTGCATGGTCCAGGAAGGAAGTCAATTGTTGCTGAAGCAGAGGGAAAGAGAAGTTTGTTGCTTCCTCAAAGAAATTTTAGCTCTTGCCTTGGAGAAGAGATATGGATTGTCCGCTAGGATTTTGGAAGGAGAATGAAGGAAATTCGACAATTGCTAGCCCATGGTTCTCTTAAATAGGAAAGGGAGGCGGTGTTATTTGGCAATTCGGGAAGTGGGCAAATTGAAGAGGAAACTCATGATGATGGGAGCAAAGGCGGTAATTTTGGGGAGGGGGGCTAAATTTGTCAAGGAAAAGCACAGACGACTTTATATGCGTGGTAGGTCTGGGCTCGTTCAGCTTTGCTGACTTTCATAAACATTCCACAAGCCAAATCGAGCTAATGTTACCAAGAAGACTAACAACCGACGCAACATGCTAGGAACTCGCTTAGATGTTGTCCAATCGCAAAAAAGATCCCGTCGACACATTTTAAACATATGAATTATATGGAATGGATGCCTATATTATTTTGATTCTACACAAATCAAGGGCAACCCTCATCTCATCGTCCTATTCTCCTTCATTAGCAGAAGATTTTTGTTCTTTCTCCATGTACCTGCCCTTGCGCAGGTCCTTCTATTAGTTACTGTTAGAGGTTTAGATAAATCAATTGCCTAACAGAGAGATTTTCTTCAAGTCACTCATAATATTCAACTGTCCTTTGAACTGAGTCTTGCTAGCCACTCCTTTTGGCTCTTCATTTTTCATCAAAGACTCTAGATTCTACTTTCTCATATAATGACTTATCTAGGCTTTGGTTGATCCCATTAAGGTCACCACTTCTTTCCATTGGAGCCTTTGATACTTGTAAGGCTGGTGCTTTTCCTTCCCCCTTGATGGTTGAGCCTCAATCATGTCATCCTCCATGCTCTTTTGTTACAGATATTTACCTTTTCCCATTCATTAATTCTGCACTTTTGTTTCATCAGAACTCACAGATTCTTTAATAAAACAACCTTCACTTACTCGGTGAAGTTTGCACTCGTGAAGAGATTTTTGTGCTTGCCAATCCGTTCCCCTCTTTCTTATTGGCAAGTTATTATGAGTCATCCTATCATAGGCGTAATTCATATGTTCCTTGTCTGATTTCTAGTCACCAAGCCACTGTTCTGCTACACTTATTATCTCTCAAAATATTATCATAAGGCTTCCTTTAGAAATAGATTGCATCAAACTCTTCCATGCCACTCATACTATAGTAATGGGCTGCTGATGCACATGCTAAAATGTCTCTCGTTTTGAATGTTCTGTAAAGTTTTCTGTCAGTCTAGTTTAAATCTCTTTTTCTTACATCGTTTACATATTTCAACGTGTTAGCCTTATTCTCCTTGGTTTCACTTTTGAAAACTTTTAAATGTGCATGTAACAACAATTCATTTCTTTTTGGCCCTCGATAGTTAGTCCTAGTTGAATTACTGTTATCACCTCGTTTGTAAGGAGATATGGATTGAGTCTTCGTCATCTGGGTGTTAATAGAAGGTCGAATTTAAAAATATTCCGTTTTATTGATCTACTTGCCATATTGTTTGGCACGAATTCTTGGATTGTTTCAAAGCTCATCTTGAGTTGAGAAATCTATAATTTCAATCAGAGGTGCTTCTACCTGATGCTCGTTTTGATTCTTTTAACACTAGTGGAAGATTTTCCCTCATATGTAGAGCCAGGTTCATTTTTTCTTCCAGGTAAAGTAATTGATGTTTCTTTTTCTATTTTATCACTTTATCAACCGTTGATATTATCATCGAGAATGCTATGCAAGTTCTTAATACGCCTTAAACTCTTCCCTTTGGCGATCAAAAGATGGTTATTTATCACAATAAGTTTCAGATTCGGACTAGAATATTCAGTGTGTCCAACTCACTAGTGGATCAAGTATGATATTCTTTTTTACATGGGCATCACTGATTTTGGACCGGACACGAGAACACATCGTTATTTCCGGATCGGAAGCAAGAACTTTCAAAGCTCCTGCAGCGGATGCCGAAACATGTCATTGCTTATGGACCGGATGCGGGAAACCTCATGGTGACATGGGCCAGTTCATAAAATAAGCACGGCCCTTGCTTGGGATTACCACTCTTTGTGAGGGGGCCCACTCCTAATTACCCTAGTGCTATTTATGTGCTTTATCGTCTTTTGATTTTAGTTTTGTCGTGTTTCTTTTTAGGGCAGTTGTCGGTGTCCCTGGGTTCCCTTTTATGGTTGTATCTGAAGGTTGAGTGGTGTTCCGACTATATCTCGTTTGAGGTTTTGTTTTATCCTTCTCGACTCCACATTCCTCCCACTACGCTGCCACACATTTCTCCATGCTGCAGGACACTTTGAGAACAAGCCCTTTGTTGTTCTTCGTGTAGTTCCTCACTATCCAACCATCCTCCATGCTGCTGCACCACTAGGAAAACCCTCATTTTATTGTCCCATAGTCCCATGCATTCCTCATTGTAGCCGGTGCCCGAACTGTCGTCCTGGTTGTTTTGTTGTTGTTCCAGCAGCCCAAAACCATTCCCCGTGCCACCTTGTTGCTGTCCAGTCCCTCGTCCTTGTTGCCGGTGCTCAGAACAGCCCACCATTTAATTGTTTCGATAGTTTTCTCACCTTTATTTTCTGTCACCATCATCCTTTTGCTGCTACCCAACCATATAGCCCTCCAAACCGCCAAACTACCACTTCCCCCATGGGATATAAACCTAGTTTAGTGTTGTGTTTGTTTTTCCATTTCTTTGTGTTGGTTGTAACCGCCTAATTTTGATTTTTTTAGTAATAATATTTGCATGTTTATTTTTTTCGGTTAATTTTGGTATAATTTGGTATCAAATCTAGCTTTAACCCTAGTCTTATTTTAGGGTTACCTAAATCTATTAAGAGCTAATCCAATCTCCACCCAAAACCTGTCACTTTACTGATTTTTCAAACCGTTCACCCAAAAATTCCCTTTTCCACCCTACATGTCTCCATACTCCTTCCACCTATCCAAAGCTAAACCCTAGCCATGCCAACTAAGAGATAATAACTGGAAATTTGAGCGAGGGAAAAGAGTACTATGCCGCTTATGAGAAATTCACAAAGAGGTGTCCATAGAATTTCTATGGAGGATATATGGAGGGAAATCCTCTGACGACAATAGAGGCCTGCAATCTTCGAGAGGAGACCATCCAGGGGACACAAACTCCATTTGATTCTAAAGATGAATCACTACCCTGAAGATTTGGTATGAAATATTTGCAAAGCCAGTATTTTGAAGTAGAGTTGGATCTGTCATATTTTGACGGCCACATGGATTCTAATGAGTTCATCATGTGGCTCTGGACACAGGTACGTCTCTTTGAGTACCAGGACGTCCACCGGACGAAATGACGAAACTAGCTGCCAACAAGTTAAGAGTGCATCTTATTAGTGGTCGAACTTGAAGATTCTTTGACAGTGAGAAGGGAAGTGTAAAATTACTGCTTGACTTAAGATGAAATGAGAGATGCAATACCATTACTTACTAGTTTGATACAGATAGATGTTCCGACCCTCGCTTTAAAAGTGGAGAAAAAACTCATCGAGTTACCTTCACACTTTTACATGCAGAGTTGAACCCCAGAATCATGCACCAAGAGCACATTCAACAAAGCATCCAAGTCGACCCTACCTAAGGAGAAATTAGTTCAGATTGGACAACAGTTGAAGCTAACCAACATTCCTAAATCAGTCATAACCAAGAAGTGTTTCAAGTGCCGTGGATGTAAGCATATTTAATAAGATTGCCTAAGGGACTAATCTCTTTTACTGAGCAGGGAACAACTGAAGAAAAAAATAATGACATCGAAAGGGACGAAGACATCAGTGATGAGCTTAACTTTTAGCCGACCAAAAAAAAAAAAAAAACATTAGTGATTCAAGAGGAGCCCACGAGGGAGACTCCAACTAGATTAGTCGAGATTGTTCTAGAAGATAGTGAGTCTAAAACTGTGGTAATTAGTGTTCATGCACTGTATGAGGTTATGATGCATGAAACTACCTTTTTGTAGACATTGAGAGAAGCATCAACAGAACTGACATTGGATGTCCAAAATGGTCATGAGCTTGAGACAATACCAGACACATGGCAACCTTACAATAGAGAATTTTAGAATTTTCATATATATAGTCTACCTAATGAGTTGCCCCTATCGGTAGATATCTAACATATCCGAGATGAGAAGCTTTTGAGCTATTTCTTGAAGACCATAGGAAATCATTTGGGTATTAAATTCAGTTTAGTGGTTTATCCACCGATAGATGGACAGATATGTCACACCCCAATAGGACCCCCATTAAGGGTCGATTAAATTGCGAAAGAGGCGAACAATTTGACCAGATTAAATTCGTACCAGCACTCGCATGACTTGTAAATTAAGGACCCAGTGGATGATAAACATGCCTATCTAAACTGCCGCAAACATACGTGATACATTGCATTTTTATATTTCATTCATATTCATACTCGGAAATGTGAAAAATCATATAAAATAAAACATATATCCATACAAGACTACTAAATTCAACATAATAATTGTACATACCGAAATGCTGTACAAATTCCCAAACTATAAATACAAAAACTGTAGAGTAACACTTGACTACTCGCTTCAGTGCTCTTTTTTTTTCCTCAAATGCATCGACGTAGAGTGAGCAATAATGAGTTCAACGAAATAATCAAATGCTAAAATAAGATTTTATTATACGGAAAAGAAACTTGCATGCTCACATAAAACTGTGTATATCTACAAAAGTTTCAATATGTTAGAATCATTTAGAATATGTAAAGAAAGTAGGTAGTATAGGTTTAAAACATGTATAGTCATAAGCATATAATCATAAGCATGCTCACAAGAATATAAACATGTTGATAACAATGTCATCATAGCAGCATCGTCATAAAATAGCAATGCCACTTGTAAACATATTGGACTCAACGAGTTTTATGTTTTGTCATATCATTAGTCACTCAGCTCAAAAGAGTTTAGCCTCCTAACATAACAGTTATTAATAGCTTCTCTAATCCCAATTGTTCTTTACGTTTTGTAACCATCTGACCGAAAGGCATAACTGAAGATTCATAATGACCATATTTGGTCTCAAAAGTTTCTTAGTTATATCTGCTATTTTGACTCTGACCTATCCTGATTTCAGATCAATTTGAAAAAATATAGTAGCACCCTCTAACTGATCAAATACATCATCGATTCTGGGTAAAGGATATATTTTTTTTATTTTTACTTTGTTGAGCTCTCTATAATCAATGCATTCCAAGGTTAATTGCTTGGACTGATAAAACTTTTATCTATTAGTTTTTGTAATTGTCATTTCAATTCTTGCAATTCTTTCAGAGTCATCTTGTATGTAGACTTGAAAATTGTAGAAGTTTTTGGCTGCACATCAGTGCCAAACCCAGCCTCTCATTCCAGTGGTAGCTCTGACAATTCTTCAGAAAATAAATTAGAAAATACTGCAATGACTGGAATGCTTTTCAATTCTTGCATATATTTATTCAGTACTTCTAATTTTGCCAGAAATACTGGTTCTCTTCATAATTATTTTCCAACTTTTACCACACTAATAAGAAAAGATTGTGCACTTTTACTGCTCAAAAAATCTTTTTTCATGTTTTTTATAAATTGGTTTTTCTAATTGTTGCTGCTTTTCCTTATCTTTTGATTTATTTTATTATTTTTTTCTTACGTTGGAATTAGTCTCCCTGCCAAAAATCCTTTCGCTTGCTTGTCTGAGGTTGCCACTGCTGACTGGAGAAATTTAGTTCATTTTGAATTTGCCTGGCATTTTCAATTGGAACAGAGAATCGCTTCTTTTGAATGGTACCAAAGCCAAACTCAACTCATCTCTGAGACCGCGCAAAAATCTGTGGCATTTTTTTCTTAGGTACTAACATAATGATGTGTATATCTGAAAAGAGAGGAAAATTTTATCTCATATTACATAAGCGATTTAAATCACTGAGTTTGATTGAATAATTTATCTTGCAGCGCTAATTTGGTTAAAGACAGAATAAATAAATCTTTGAAGTCTAATAAATTCATCCCACTTGATCTGTGGAAGAGGTTTTAGCTGAAATTTTTCTCTATGATGTGACTGCAACCATCGCTCTGATTCTTCTTCTAGCTTGAAAGTGGATAACAACACTTTCTGGTTTTTCAGACAAATCACACTATCTAGAACTTTATTGATCTTCAGTAGTCTATCTTTAATAACTGTAGTGATGCCACAGTTAATACAAACCACAATAGAAATGTAAATTTTATTGTTGAAATGCAAAACATTTACAACCAAGACTTTCGTACACTTTATTTGAATTAAATCTTCAATTTTATTTTCTCTTTGTTTAGCTAATTTATACATATATTTTTCACCTTCCTTAGTATCTAATCTATTATAAATATCACTGAAAATAAAATTTTTAGCATCACATCATGTTCTTTTAGACTCCCTGCGGGCCGTTTGATATTTTTCCCAGTTCTCTAAGCTTTAACATTTAAACAAATATTTATAACATAATTTCTTATATTTTATCTTTTCTTGCACATTATTATTCTACCACCAACTATTTTTATTTATAGAAGTTTTTTTTTTGTTCTCCAAGTACATCTTTTGCCAGTTTTTTAATAATGTTTATTACTTCATCCTACATAACATTTGCTTCATGTATATCCCAAATTTTGAAATCTTGAATTTTACTCCTAAAAAAAAAATTATTTGTATATTTCAGGTACCTCCATGTAATTCTATGATGATGCATCATAGTATTCTTTTTTTTACAACTCTTCATCTTTAAATCTAGAATTAATAATCAATTTTGGGTACTTAAATCCTCACTTGGAATGACCTTACAGTCTGTACAATCTTGACGATCTTTTATTCTCATAAGAAAATAATCAATTTATGTTTTATGAGATCCATTCTTGTAGGTAATATACGATGCTCATATCTTTTCTTGATTAAAATATTAGTAATAACAAAATCATATGCTAAAACAAAATCTAATATGACTCTTTTTTCTTCATTAATCACTCCAAAACTGCTGCCACCATGAATATTTCTAAAATCTTCTACCACCCTACCGATATGTCCATTTAAATCTCATTCAATAAAATTTTTTTTCTTCAAGAGGTATCATTTGTATTAAGTCTTTTATGTCATTCCAGAATTTATTTTTTTAACCTATATCTAAACCTACTTGAGGAGCATAAGCACTTATAATATTAAAAGTCTTTGTATAACAGTAATCTTAATGGATATAATTTTATCTCCAACTCCATTATTTTTTACAACATTATCTTTAAAACTCTTATCTATAATTACATCTACATCATATCTATTGCGACTCTTACCAGAATGACAAAGTTTAAAACCTATGTTATCAATCTTCTTAGCCTTTTCTCCAACCCATTTAGTTTCTTGAATACATAAGATATTTGATTTTCTATAAATCATAATATCAACTAATTCCATTAATTTACCATTGACAGTGCGTATATTCCAAGATTCTTTCCTAATATTAATTTTATGGACTAATTTCTCTACCAGCATTCGTCCGTAATATGGGAACCCTTGCTTATTTGACACTACACTCGTGCACCGGTGTAGCGGCTCTTGCACACTTAATGTTGTTGATTTTAAAAGAGCAAAAAAAATAATTTAATGTTGTTGATTTTGAAAATCTGCAAGAACAAATTATGGTTAGGTTAGTTTTGGCTATGGTTTGAGAATATGAAAGAAAAATTTTGGTGGAGAGGTAAGATGCTTGAAAACACTAATATAGGGCTAGAGTTAGACTAGCTCTGATACCAAATGATATCAGAGTTAATCCAAATCATAATAGAAATATAAATTTTATCCTTGAAATGCAAAATGGTTTCAACTCTTGCAAATAAGAAATAAAATACAACAAACATAAAGGACACCCTAGGGTAAAGGAGAATGGGGCAAACGTCGGCTGCAACACGTGGAGGGACTGGCTTGGGGCTTGCGACAACGAAGTAAGCTGCGGAAATAGGTAGCTTGTGGAGGGAGTATTACGGTACAACAAGGAAGGAGTGGGTCGGTCGGGGTGAGTTATAGTAGGAGGGGAAGAGGGGGCTGGAAGGGAAAAGTTCCAAAGGAGTAGTGGTTGGCATGTTGGGTGAAGTAGGGGTCGAGTAGGGGAGGTTGGTGGTCGGCTAGGAGCAGTGTTGTGGGAGAAGAAGCCGGTGGAGAGGTAGATGGGATTAAGTGGACGAATGGGAACCGGGGGTTGCAGGATCAGCAGGAACAGTAGCAGCCACCAGAAGTAGCGGCAGCAAGCAGGAATGTATTTCTGGGGAATGACAGCGACCAGAAAATGTTTTCAGAGAGGATGGCAGCGAGCAGGTGAGGGGCGATAAGGAAGGATAACTATTCCAGTGGGAGCAAGTTATAGACGGAGCATCCTTCAAACATTTTGAGACGATGTCCACGTTGGATGATTATTTTCTTAAGTTAAGCATTATTTTGCTTGACTTGATAGAGCCGCTCTACGACGAATTTGCTCATACTTATATCGAGCTCACTGCCTCATATGAGCAACTTGGAATTCATAGTCATCACAAGATTTCATGAAACTTCAACTCAAATCATGATTTAACTGAAAACATGACTCATTTGCCAAAGCATTCATCAAACGGGCATCTGGAATAACCGGCCCTTTACCAAATCTGCCTATTCCACTTTGTTGTTCTTCCGAACACCACAACCTTTCCTCCCCTTCGTTGATTTCGTGCTAAAACTGTTATGAAAGCTCGCAAATCAAGTTCAGTGCTTCTGACATAAGTTCGACGTCTGCGGTGGCTACCATAAATTAAAAATTGAACAAATTCATTGAAAACGTCAAAACAGAAATAAGAGGAAGGAAATGATTACCTAGAATAACGTAAAAGAGGGATTCATACTCACCAAAACTTCCCCGGGACTTCCCTTGGTGAGTTGCGGCTCCCAACGGTTCACACGATTTGCTAGTGGCCCAATTATAGGGTCCCTGGATCCTTTTGTCGAGCGAAGCTGAGACAAAGAGGGAGATGAGAGATGGGAGATGGTAAATGGAAGTTCGCATCTCACTCAACCCTAACATTTTGACAGTCGTTTGATCTCCTCCGACCAATGCATGCATGCACAAGTACAGGAAAGATCGAATGGTTAGAGTAATGCGAGGAGGGATGAGGAAAATAATTAGAGTTTAATTAAGGTAATCATACTTATAACTTCTTTATTTTATATCTTTCAGTCCAATCATAATAAATATATAGTAATTTATATGAAATTGATCGTTTTCATGCATAAAATTTTATAAAATTGATTCTGTTGAATTCTAAGCGGTGTGAAATTTAGGGTACTTTAAGATTTGCCAAACTTTTACCAGATTCTCAAATTTTGTGCTTTACCAAATAGAATGGATGAATCATAGTGTTGAAAATTGTCTTAGGAGCTTGGTTAAAAAAAAATCATACAATGGGATCCAGTTTCTATCAAAGAAGAAGAATTGACTTCTCCTAAGTGGTTGCTAGTAAGAGTTGTTTAGCCTACCACAGATTTCGTCTCAGAGTCTATTCCTATTTATATACTTTTTATCTGATATACCCAACGAAGCACGAGAAATGGTTGTAGTTTACAGATGTAGTAGCTCAAGACCTGATTTGTGAGAATACTTATTTTTCTACATTGCTAGCTGAAGTTGTGCTAAAAGATGATTACATATTATACCATGATGTCCTTTGGAATGAAAACAATTGAAGGATTGGCTTACCGGGAGATTGCAATAACTTTTTACCACAACATGACTGGTTTGATTCCATGCGATGAAGAGACAAAAGTTTTGATGGATTTGGTCGATGCTACCTGCAGAGATTGCAGCTGGCATCACTGCTTCAAGACCAGACGTGGGAACACATCGATGATTATGGATTGGAAGTGGTAATGCATCATTACTTTTTGACCGGAAGTGGGAACTGTGGGAAATCAGAGAAGATGGAGAATAATTCTGTATTTCCTTGATTTACATTGATAATACATGGTATTAAATATGAGTTTTTACAAGACGAAGAAATAGGAAACTATTTAAATAATTCTCTCAATTAAAGAATTACTAATTAATTCTGATTTCCTTAATTTAAGGGATTCCAAATTAATTGTAATTACCTTAAATTAAGGTATTACAAATTGATTCTTTCAATTTATTTTCATAGCTATGTACAACTCTGTTACATCTCGACACTCCCCTCCAAGCTGAGGAATAGATGTCTTCCATTCCTAGCTTGAATATAAGATCATGGAAGCTCGAATCTGTTCAGCCCCTTTGTTAGAACATCGGCTAGTTGTCTCTTTGATAGAACATAAGACATACACACTAACCCTTCCTCCAGTTTTCCTTTGATGAAATGTCTATCAATTTCAATATGCTTTGTCCTATCATGTTATATAGGATTGTGAGCTATATTAATAGCTGACTTGTTGTCACAGTAGAGCTTCATAGGACTCTCCCATTGGACTCTCAAATCATCTAAAATGATTCTCAGCCAAAGTAATTCACATAATCGTTGAGCAATAGCCCTGAATTCGGATTCTGCAAATGACCTTGCCACTACATTCTGCTTCTTGATCCTCCATGTCACTAGGTTACCTCCAAGAAAAGTACAATATCCTGTAGTTGATCTTATATCCATTAAGGAGCCAGCATAGTCAGCGTCGGTGTAGGCTTCCAGAGTAAGAGTGTCATTTTTTTTGAACAAAATTCCTTTCTCCGGGTTGCCTTTCAGGTAATGTAGTACCCTGTAAGCAGCATGAAGATAAGGTTCTCTTGGATCATGCATGAATTAACTGATCACACTCACAGAATATGCTATGTCTGGTCGAGTGTGAGCAAGGTATATGAGTCCGCCAACCAGCCTTTGGTACATTCTTTTATCCACAAGTTGGTTCTTCTTTAGCTTCTCCCAACTTATAGTTTGGATCTATCGGAGTAGAGATCGGCTTACACCCGCCTTCCTCGTTTCGCTAATAAATCAATCACGTACTTCTACCGAGATATGAAGATCCTCGTGTGGAATATGCAACCTCAATACTGAGGAAGTACTTCAATTTCCCAGCTTCTTTGTTTCAAATTCTTTTACTGAGCCTCAACTTCAATTCATGCTTCTCTTTCTCATCATTTCCGTTATTATGATGTCATCCACATGTACTAAAAGAGCAGTCACTCCTCTTTAAATCGAATGTTTAATGAAAAGAATGTGGTCACCTTGGCTTTGTTTATACCCAGATTCCTTCATGACTTTTGCAAATCTGCCAAACCATGCTCTCGGAGATTGTTTTAACCCATAAAGAGCCTTTTTCAGCTTGCACACCTTGTTACCTATGTCCCCTTCAAATCCTGGTGAGATGTTCATGTAGATTTCCTCATTTAGGTCACCATGGAGGAATGCATTCTTAACATCATACTGTTGCCATTGCCAATTAAAGTGAGCAGCCAGTGATAACAAGATTCTCACAGTGTTCATTTTTGCAGCTGGAGTAAAAGTTTCCTGATAATCCACCCCATAAGTCTGAGTGTACCTTTCGACTACTAACATCGCTTTATATCTTTCAAGCGATCCATCACCTTGTACTTCAATGTAAAGATCCATTTGCAATCAACAATGTTTTTTCCTTTCGGTTTATCAACGATCTCCCAGGTTTCGTTTTTTTCTAATGCATTCATTTCCTCTCTCATAGCATCCCTCCATTCTCTTTTTGACCAAGCCTCAGACACATTGTTAGGAATGACGATTGTGTTCAAACTCACAATGAACCTTTTTTGGGCTGGTGGTAGGCGCTTAAGAGAGACATAGTGAGATAATGGATATAGTGGTCCGGTCTTCATCGTGATTTCATTTCCGAATATGGATTGGATTCTTAGACTTGTGTCGGCTCGGAACGGCCTTTCTTCTCGAGTACACCCGAGGAAATCTTGGGAAATCGTAAGTGACACTCGGTTCGAGTAGGAGATGATACGAGTTCGAGTGACGAGATCGGGTGACTCTGGTTTAGCTGGAACATAAGGAGGGTTTAGCTCTGAGGATTGAGGAGGGTTTGGCTCTGAGGATTCAAGTTCAACAACACGGGCTGGCACACATGGAAGGTCAAGGGTTTTAAGTGGTTCAAAGGACTCACAAGTACTATCTTCTATTATTGAAATCTCCCCCTGAAGAGCAGATTTGAAAAAAAAGATATATTTTCTACGAATGTGACATCTGCAGAGATGTAAGATTTTCTGGTAGAGGGGTTGTAACACTTGTATCCTTTAAAGTGGAGGTGTACCCAAGGAAAACACATTTGATGGCTCTGGGGTCTAGCTTCCCTCTATGCTGTTTATGGACATGGACAAAGACAGTACACCCAAATACCCTAGGTGTGAGACCATTTGAGGTTCTGAAGCGGGGGTAGAAGCTATTAAGGATCTCTATGGGGCTTTTGTTTTCTAACACACGAGAGGGAAGTCTATTGATCATATATGTGGCAGTAAGAACGGCTTCTCCCCAATAGAACTTAGGAACGTTCCCTTGAAATAATAAGGCTCGGGTGGTGTTGAGTAAATGTTCATTTTTTCTTTCAGCTACCCTATTTTTTTGGGGTGTCTACACATGATGACTCATGGATGATCCCTTGTGATTGAAAGTAAGGTAATAGAATCTGATTGAAGTAGTCTCTAGCATTGTTTGTCCTAAAACCTTTTATTTTGACCCCAAATTGATTTTGAACCATTGAATGGAAATTAGGTATAATAGTTCTAACATCTGATTTTTGTTTAAGAAGAAAGAGTCATGTAACCCGGGTGCAATCATCAATTAAAGATACAAACCAACGAGCCCCAGAAATGTTAGGTATAGTGGAAGGTTCCCATATGTCACTATGAATCAAATGAAATGAGAACTTCTTTTATTCTTAATAGAAAACGATATACGACTATGTTTTACCAATTCCCAAATGTCACAATGAAATTCAGCACTATCTAATCCTTGGAATAAGTGAGGGAACATTGTGTTTAAAATCTTAAAAGAATTATGACCAAGACGTAGGTGATATAGCCAAATGACATCTTTGTTCGAGGAACTTAGAAAAGATGAAGGCAAATTTCTCCTAATTTTCTGTGATGATTCAAGGTGGTAAAGACCGTTCCTTTCCTTAGTAAGTCCAATCTTTTTCCCTGAGTCCTGGTCCTGAAAAACACAATAAGAAGAGTAAAAAATAGTATAGCATTTGAGATCACGAGTCAGCTTTTGAATGGACACAAGGTTTGTTGACAGTTTAGGTACATGGAGAACGTTTTTAAGGATAAGACTCGGTGCGATTTGTATATCTCCAATCCCTGCAACAATAGCTAAAGTGTCATTGGCCACGATAATTTTTCTATTACTTGGACATGGGCTATAGGAATGGAAGAGTTGAGGTGTGGGGGTCATATGGTCTGTAACACCGGAGTCTATGACCCAAGAATTTGGATCATAGAATTTTTCTAAAACATTCATGCAAACAGGTTTACCCATCGAACCTATACCAGAAGGTTTCTCAAAAGAACCCAACAAGTTTCTCAACTTCTCAATTTCTTCACTGTTAAACATTGACATGGTGGAGAAGAGAAATTCAGAGCAATTAAGACTGTTCCTGTTCCTGGATGACGCGGGTAAGAGATGACGCGGATCGCAGGAGATCGCACAGCTTCTGGGCTGCAGCAATGAAGGCTGCTCTGCGAAGCGCGCTCCTCGGAAAAAAAATTGTCGTGTGGGAGACGTCGTGCGGGAGACGTCGAACAAACTGTCGAGCAGAGACTCAGCGTCGGGGCCTCGTTCTTCCTCGAACGAACGAAGACGAGACGACTTGGGCTTCGACGATCCGACGTAGGAACGATTTTGGACGAATAGGCGCGCGGCGGGCTTTGGAGTCGCGGCAGGAGTCGACGCGAGACGGAAACCGCTTCTGCGGGAAATTTGGAAGAGGCGGAGAAGGCTCCTAATGACGCAGATCGACGAAGATTGCCGAAGTCGAAGCAGAGGAACAGAAACCGAAGCACGGGACGACGCGGAAGAGGCAGACGAAGTACCAAGTGGTGCGGGAAGTAGATGAGCCGAACAAACACTCAACGCGAGCGGATCACACAGCTTCTGATGAAGCAGATCGCAGGAAGAAGACACGCAGCAATGAAGGCTGCTCGAAGAAAGATGAGAAACCCCAGAAAAATTCTTAGGGCTCTGATACCATGTGGGAAATCAGAGAAGAGGGAGAATAATTCTGTATTTCCTTGATTTACATTGATAATACATGGTATTAAATAGGAGTTTTTACAAGACGAAGAAATAGGAAACTATTTAAATAATTCTCTCAATTAAGCAATTACTAATTAATTCTGATTTTCTTAATTCAAGGGATTCCAAATTAATTGTAATTACCTTAAATTAAGGTATTACAAATTGATTCTCCCAATTTATTTCCATAGCTATGTACAGCTCCATTACATCTCGACAGGAACCTTTGCTGCTCTTTGACTGGATGTGGGGAGATGTCGCTGTTTCTGGAGTTAACGTGGGAATCTCCTAGCGACGTAGACTGTTTCAAAACAGAATCTTGAGGGCAGGCCTACTCTCCTTACATGGGATTACCACCTCTTTGAGGTGGGGGCACTTTTAATTACTCGTGTTATTTATGTGCTCTTATCGTGTTTAGTTTTTCAGTTTTGTTGTGTTTCTATTTAGGATAGTCGTCGATGTCTCTGTATTTCCTTTTAGGGCTGCATCCAAGAGTGGAGTGGTGCTCAAGCTTTATCTTGTTCCGAGGTGGTGATTTGTCCTTCCCAACTCCTCTGCAACCCTCACTGCCATGCATTCCTCCTCGCTGCATGCAGCCCTGACATTAGCTTTTTTTCTATTTTTCCAGCAGTTCCTAGTTGTCCAGCCATCCTCCACACTACTGCATCCCCGAGACAATGCCCTTTTTGTTGTCCTGCAATCCCACGCATTCCCCGTCATTGCTGCCATCATTCACCTCATTGCCACCTCCCCGAACAGCCGTTCGCGGCTGTTTTGTTGTTGTTCTCGTCACCCAAAACCATTCCCTTGACGCCTTGTTGTTGTCCAACCCCTCTTCTTTGCTACCACTGCCCAAAACAGCCCACCTTATTGTTCCGGCAGTTTTTCACATTCCCTTTGCTGCCATCATCATCCCCTTGCTGCCGCCACCCACCATCTAGCCTTCCAAACGCCAACTGATCACCTCCCCTGTGGGATACAAACCTGGGTGTTGTGTCTGTTATTTTTTTACATTTTCTTATATTGGTTGTAACTGCCTATTAACTTTTCAGTAATAATATATGTTTGCTAGTTGTTTGAGTTAACTATGATATCTTTTTTAATGTCAGGAAAGTTTTAAATTAGAAGCAAATTTATGATCACTTCTATTTTTACTAAGCTTTGAAATAATTTCTCTGGATTCAGAAGTTTTAGAGCATGTCTTTATCCGTCTTAAACTCTTTTACAGTTAATTTCATTTTATAATATTACTGTTATAGCTTAGTATCGTAGTACTTTCCACTATGTTGTACATTGTCTAGTTGCTACTAGTGGTAGGTTGAGCCACTCGTGTATTTCCCATGGTGAAGCCGTGAAGAGTTGTGCATGCGTATTGTAGGGCTCCCTTGTTTCTGTTTACAGCATAGATCAAAATGATAGGTATTTTCTTGGAAAAGAAAATATGAAGCAATGCCTCGTGATTTGAAACCTTTTTTTATGTGTTTCTTGGTTATCAAATTGCAAGCAGGTGTACTAGTACTTTTATAACCTTATATTCATGAATATTCTCCAACTATATGTAGTTTTATTTGTCAAAACTCTTGTTACGGTCCGAATTATATCCATTAAGTTCGAGTACCATTTTGTTTTTGAGTTAAACTTCGGTACGGGATTGTATCTTTATTTGTTTGCTTCATTCAGGTAAAGGAACACATGGTAATGTTTGCTGCTCTTAAAGGCGTTGCTGACCATTGCCTAGAAGGTGAAGTGAATGAAATGATCAATGAAGTGAGTATCATGCTTGCGCATCTCATATTCTGCATAAATTATGATTTGCCTCATCATTGAATACCATTCAGCCATACCTGTTGTCACTTTTATTGATATTCTTTCTTATTCCCCCCCCCCCCCGTACTCGCTCCTGCCTAAACGCGACCATCTGACCTGCCTTTAATACTGTTGTCAATAGGATGTGATTGTCATATTTTAAGCTGATATTATATTTTAGGAAACAATTCTTTTCATGATCAGGTCTAAGAGTGAGTGATATTAGAGTTAACCCAAACCATAACAGAAAAACAAATAATATTATAGAAAGCAAATAAATGATTGCAACCAACAACACACACGACACGAAAACTAGGGTTAGGGAGGCTCCCAGCTGATGGTGGTGACGGTTAGAGGATTGGGTAAGGTGGCGGCAAGGTAGGGAATGTGGTTTCCCGGCTATGGTAGAGGAGCGGCAGCGATTATGGGAGAGCTGAATGGTCGGGCAGCATGAGACGGCAGTCCAAAACAGCGGCACTTTGCTGTTTGGGGTGGCTGGATGGTGGAAGAGCAGCAAGGGGGAAGCGTAGCAGCGATGGCAGCTAGCTGGAATGAGGGGAACAGCTGGCAGCGTGGCTGGAACAGCAGAAAACAGACCAGAACGGCTGTTTCCGGGCAGTGGCAGCAACCAGGAATGGAGGCGACGGCCGACTTAATAATAAGGAAGTATGGAGAGTACACAATAAGAAAAAGGAGGCTGGCTCTTTGTATAAAGGTAGGACGAGGTAGAGAGCAGATTCCACCACTTACCCTTTATCAAGGTACAATCTCTTCACTTAAATGAGTGACTACAGGTCTCTCACACTCATTGGAAAGAACACAAGATTATCTCCAAAATATGATAAAACGAAAGTAAAGTTCCAAAATAGATTCTATAACACACACACACATATACAGACATACATGCATGCATGCATGCATACATACATACATACAGACATACATACATACAGACATACAAAATTATCTCTAAAATATCATAAAACGAAAGTAAAAGTTCCAAAATTGGTTCTATAACACACACACACACAGACATACATACATACATACATACATATACATTCATACATACCAGGCCCAAGGGCTAATATATTAAAAAAGAAAAGCACACGGTATACTAAACCATAATTGGTCGACAGATTGCTGGGCATGTAAAGGATATTGCACATCATGAGCCCATTGTGCCCGACTAACAGTAACAACTTGTTCGGTCTGAAGAGGTGATAGAGGCATAGTAGGAAGATTGCCAACCGTTACAACAAAGATATGCTCTGAGGTATGTGAAGTATGAAATATCTCCTCTACTCTTGAGGCTTCTCGAAGATGAGGAGCTGCAACGCACTCCTGATGATCAGACCGAACATTGTCCTATGTAAGTAAAGTTCCTTCAGCAGTGATTTCAAAAAGGTTTTGAAGCTGTAGATTACCCAACTGAACCATCCGACAACACCACAATCTCATAAACATAAATAGTATTATTAGGGGGATCTCTGGTAATAGGAGGGTTACAGGTGGCAATGATGGGAGCAATGGTGTTGAGAGTAGGGAGAGTGGGAGGAAGAGCAGATGTCGTTTGCACCAATGTTTCAATAGCTAATGGATTGCACTCAGTGGTGGAGGGGCAGGGGGCCCACTAACATTTTTACTCTGAGGTTTTAAATGAGGGTGCAAATGATGACATTGAGAGTGAGAGTGTCCAAACATACGACAGTGGGTGCAGTAAAGTCGGAACTGTTCAAGCTCCATTTACTGCCAAAAACCCTGGTGTTGTGAGTCAATCCAGATCTCCCCCAGAAAATGTAAAGTAATGTCTCGTTCCAACTCTGGCTTTAGAAGATCGACTCAGATTAACTGTAGGAATATCAGTTTTGAGGAATTTACCATAGAACATAGCCAAAGATTAGAGGAGCTCGTGATTGAATAGATGAAACTTCAGACCTGGAAAGTGTAGTCATACAAGAATGGTAGAAGGTTAGTGAAAAGATCAAAATCGACCTTCCATTTTAAAACTTTCATCACATAGTTATCTATTCAGACGAGTATTCTCACAAACAAATGAGCATAGTCTTCATCATCTGATAATTGAATAAGAATGTGTCTACCATCCAGTTTGTCTATCTCCCATTTCTTTTTCAGACGCATTTACTAAATCTTTGCGAATTATATCGACTTTGGGGTTTCCATAGAGGAACTTACTAAGTTAGACCAACCAGCAAGATGAAGCTAAGGTGGAGATCTTAGACTCAGAGAGAAAGATTGCAGACCTACCATTCTTACGGGACGCTATTTTCTGGTGTTAACGCCATGAGCCAGAGTTTCATGGTATTGCTGCGGGAACATACCCGAAATGGAAGCGCGAATGATGTCTCCAGCAAGAGCGGCAGCATAGGAAAGTCCTGAAGCCATCAACACTTTCAGGGAATAAAGCAGAGAAGCCCTTCTTCTGCGTCACTCTGCACAGTCAACAACGTGCGAAGCGACGCCGCTCAGCAGTCGGAGCAGAGAACAAACGAAGGAGAAAACCGGCAACGCGCAACAAAGCAGATGACGCGCGACAACGAAGCAAACCAACCGAAGTCGAGGCGACAACACAGTCGACGCCGCACGACGCAGCAGACGAAGCACGACGAAGGAGGAAAACATGACAAAGCGAGTATTAACAGAGCAGATGTCAGGGTTCGTCATGAGGCGAAACCCTAGCAGAGCGAAGACAAGATCATGTATATATATATATATATATATATATATATATATATATATATATATATATATATATATATATATATATAGGTTATATATATATATATACCCTCCATGGCGTTGTCGGCGGGCAGCTCTGTTAGGTTTTCGCCTAATGGTGATTCCTCGCGTTGAATCCGTCGCTTTTTCACTCCGTCGGCTTCGTCGTGTTCGACGGCGAACGACTTCGCGCACCCAGCCTTCTGTTCTGATTGTTTCATCGGCGTTTGTTGACAGCTTGCACGACGTCCTTTCTTCGGGTTGCAGCTTGACGTGGCATCGTCATTCAACTTCCTGATACGAGGTTTGGTTACGTCGTTTGCTGAGTCCTCACACGTCGTCTCCTTCCTCGAGTCGCAGAGTGGTCGTAGGTTTGGTTACAACGTTTGTTGGGTCCTTGCACGTTCTCTCCTTCCTCAAGACGTAGCTCGCCACAGTACACGGCGGTTACGCCTTTGCAGACTCAGGCTGTGGTCATCTTGCATACTTGTATGTCAAGATAGCCTTGGGACTCCGTTCCTATGTCATTGCCCTTGACGGCGACATTCCTACTCATGCCGCTATTTTGGTTATTTTTCTGCGGCGCTACCATGACACTTTAGCGTTGGGTTTTGACACCATATTTCTCAAAAGAGCATCTCTTAAAAATATTAAGCCTACAATCTTTATCTCAAAAGCCGAGATCTCCACCGTAGTTTTATCCTGTCGGCTGGTCTTAGTTGGTAAGTTCCTCTATGGAAATCTCAAACTCAAGATAATATTAAAAGATTTTGAGCAAATGCTTCTGAAAGGGTAATTTAAGACTGTTAAACTGGACAACACACATATTCTTATTCGATTATCAGGATGAAAACTATGTCCATTTGTTTACGAGAAGACTCATTCGAATAGATAATCGTATGATGAAAGTGTTAAAGTGAACAGTGGATTTTGATTCAATCACTGAACCTCCTACTGTATATGTATTGTTGCGCTTACCGTGTTTGAAGTTCTATTTTTGCAATCACAAGCTCCTCTACTCTTTAACTATGATTTATGGTAAACCTCTCAAAGCTGATATTCTTACGGTTAATCTGAGTCAACCTTCTGAAGTAAGAGTTTTGATTGAACAAGACATTACTTTACCTTTTCCAGGGGAGATGGATTGGATCACATCACCCGTGTTTTTGGCAGCGGGTGGAGCTCGAACAGTTCTCACTTTATTGTACCCATTGTCGTATGTTTGGAACTCTCACTCTCAATGTCATCATTTGCACCCTCATTTAAAACCTCAGTAAAAATGTTAATGGGCCCTCTGCCCCAATTCACACATGTTCTTCCTCCACCCCTAAGTGCAATCCACGAGCTACTAAAACATTGGTGGAAACACCATCTGCTCTCCCTCTCACTACCGGAGCTCCCCCTTGATAATATTGTTTCTATTTCTGCGATAAACTTGTTGTCGGATGGTTCAGCTGGGCAACCTACAGCTTCAAACCTTTGTGAAAACAACGTTGAATGAACTTTACCTACAAAGGATAATGTTCGGTCTGATAATCAGGAAGGCTTTGCAGCTCTTCATATTCAGCACAGGTGCGGTAGCGACATTTCATCATTCCAAGAACCCAGAACATATCATTGCTACAATGGTTGACAATCCTTCTATTGCGGCTCTACCACCTCATCGGACCAAGCAAGTTGTTACCGCTGCTCAGGCGCAAGGGGCTCATGATTTACATGTCCGACAATTTGTCGACCAACATACTGATCAGATGAGTCAGTCCTCAGATGAGGAATGACAGGTTTACACATAGGAGGAAGAAGAAGAATGAAAGCCTACTAGAACTCAAGAAATTAATGGATGATACATTGGTTACTTCAGGCAGTGACAACAAACTTAATAATCTGTTAGCTGACTCCCTTCCTAGAACTATATGCAGAAGCAGGACTAATTGTGTCGTTCTCTAGCTACCTGATTTTGTGTGTATTTGACATACTTGATTTTTAGGTATACATGTATTTTTCTTTTTGGGACATTGTGTATGTTGTATATCGTGTGGGTAGGGTGTCTGTTCTGGGCCCTCTCATACAAACTATATATATCTTTTTTTCTTTAATATATTAGCCCGCGAGCTTTTTAAAAATATATATATAGATATATAAATGAAGAATGCAATTATGCCCTAATAATACTCTAGAAAAGCAATTAACAAGCCCATAGTGGGTCGGTTAGCTCAAGGGACGACAATCCCAGAACCAGCCAAAGAAGAGAACCTGTCCTTGCCAATTATTGGCGTGGTGTTGCTTGCACTTTCTCAAAGATGCAGACACCCACCTCATTCTCGCTTGGTAGAAGGGGCGCCTCCATCAATGAAGCCTTTAAATCCTTATAGTACAGTAATATATCAATGACAGTTAAGGTAGCCGAGAGAATATAATCATCAAACAGGTCATTATTGATCCTCTGGATAGCTCCGAAAGAACCTTCAGATGAATTGAAAGAACCTCTCATGCTTTAATTTGATTTACACTAAGGCTTTGTTTGAAGATGTTGGGAAATTTCGTTCGGTTTGAGCGTACACCAAAGCCTGCAAAAATTTTGGTTTGGTTAAACAGTGGGAGAAGAACATCTCCGAAAGTATTTCGCTAGAACGATAAATTTTTGTCGTTTCGAATTGCAATTTAAACGAGGTTGTTTCAGATTGCAGTTCAAACGAAGACTCTAGCAATGAACCTAACTTCTAAAAAAGATTTGGTGAACGTCACCATTGTTTCGAACAAAGCCTAAGTCAGCTTTGAATTTGTTGGTTTGTTTCTGATACTTGAAATTTTGTTTGGCTATGTCATTCTTCACCTACTCATGTAAAGTCTAAATCACACTAACTTTTACCTCTAAGTGTCTGTTTGGGGCAGTATCGCAACTTATTGAATACTCTACTAAGAAGCTGATTAAAATTAATATGTTGATAAGCTTGGTCCGGTGGCTATTGCAAATTTTTATTTTTTTTTTGGAAATATCATACTACAGCCAGAAAACAGCCAGGTGCGGTGTGAAATGTTGTTTTCAGCGTTTTGAAAACGCATAAGTTGTCAAAACGCAGTTTACCCAAACAGGTCAGGTTCATTATCAAAACGCCACCGCACCAAATAAGCTGCCTCAAACGGGCTCTAAATTTGAACTAAGCTTATTTCCTAGAAGTATCTAACTCTAATGGTGAGAGAGGGTTTCACATATTTACAATCTCGAAGTGGTTGTGGCCTATGAACTGGTTAGTAGATCATTTATTGGTAAACTCGATCTTAGGAAGAATCAAATGTCGCTACCTAATACTCTTTCCCAGAAAGCACCTAAGCACCTGATGAGATTTTCCAAACTATGATTCATCACATTTATTTGTCCATTAGTCTATGGGTGTGCTGCTTTACTAAACTGGAGCCTTGTAATCAACTTGTCCTTTAAAGTTCTCCAAAAGTATTCAAAAACTTCACATCTTTAGTTAAATTTATTTTTCTTGGCGCACCATGAAGACGCACTATCTTCCTAAAGTATAACTGCAATATGGGATCCGTTCATCGACTTGTAGCAGGGTACTAAATGTGTCATTTTTAAAAAGCTATCTTCTATTGTTATGATAGTATCCATACTTCATTGGCTCAGTGTAAGGCCCACAATTAAGTTCATTGTCTTATTCACTCGAGTTGCCTTTAAGGACATGAAGCAAAGTATTGATCTCGAGGATTGCCTAAGTGACACAACCGACACGACATTTTGCATCTTTTTATATGTCGTGTTATGCTAAGATAAGAAGTTTTCTTTCACTAAAAAAGGTTTTGTCTCTATCAAAATGCCACGTCATTCCTCTATTGTGACACATCTGCAAAATGCTCTTCTTGAGTGAACTTTTAGAAATGCACATTTTTTCTAAAGGAACAAATAGCTATCAGACTTATGGTACTGCTCATATGGTCTTTCATGAAGATTGTTCAAGATCTTTGAAAAGTCCTTATCAGCGACATACAAATTTTTCATTACCTTAAAGATAACTACATTTGATTGCATGGTAATAATGACTAAGTGGAGGTGACTCAATGCATCGTATACTTTGTTTCGAGTACAAGCATTGTCCTTGAGCACACAAAAAGGATAGAAATTCTACCCATGAGGCATATCTGCTTTTTAGCTTATATTTGCTATTCCAAAATCTCATCGTCT
The DNA here is from genome assembly GCA_022702705.1 of Papilionanthe hookeriana x Papilionanthe teres. Lineage (NCBI taxonomy): Eukaryota > Viridiplantae > Streptophyta > Magnoliopsida > Asparagales > Orchidaceae > Papilionanthe > Papilionanthe hookeriana x Papilionanthe teres. The sequence goes on along the minus strand of CM040435.1, from coordinate 24,707,758 downwards.
CATTATCAGTCAAGTGGATGAACTCATTAACCAATATTGATTTCAGTGGCTGAGTAATCATTAAATTAAATTAAATTTCTTGTCGTAGGTGAAAGTTTTCCGCCATGAATCATTCAAATTTTCACTCTAAAAGTTCATAAGGTGTGAACTAACTAAAGACAACCTCAATACTCATATTAGAGGCATCACATTCAACCTCGGATACCTGATTAAAACCTGAATGGGATAATATAATGAGCTGGGTATTCTCTTTTATCAAAGCATTGAAGCTGACTTGTGCCTCTTTTGATCATGCAAACCTATCTGCCTTGGGATGCTCGTTCAGTGATTCTGCTATAGAATTGAAGTTTCTAATAAACTTTCTATGGAGTGAAGTCAATCCATGGCACATTTGGTGGAAACATTGTGTGCTACCAAATCATTGTAGCCTATATCTTAGTTTGGCCCATCTTATTGAAAGCCGTTGAAATAATATATATAAGAAAGCATGTTTTTGTTAACATAAACCGAAATTTTTTACATGGCCATACAATTGTTATGTCTAAAGAATTCCAAAAATTTGTTACAGATAAAAAAAATTCATATGGACTGAGTAGTATGTATGTAAATATCCCTTTATTTTGTTGTACTTAAATATGTATGTAGCCTGTTCTTATCATTTTATTTATCACAAAATAATATTCAGTTACATCTTTAATCATTATTTTATCTTCCACAATTATGCTTTTACAATTAGTAATTTTCTATAGCAATTACTCATTAAAATCAATTTGAATAACCTGGCTCCATAAATATTTATTGTTAATTTTTTCAACTAAATAAATAATATTTGGGATCTCTACTGATGTGGCAGTTGTAAAGCTGAACCTAGTGGGTCTGGTAGAACCCTACTTGGGTTAGGGCTACCGCCCCAGGAAATGGATTTCTCCCTTCTAGTTATCCTCTGTTATAAATACGTTATTTTTCTTTAGACGTTAACAAGCTCCCGTCCGAGAACAAGAGGTGTACGTCCCTAGCCTTTTGTGCTTTAGTTGTTATATGTATCTTTTCTTTTTTGGGATTTTATGTGTGTTGTATCGTGTGGGATGGGCTTTCTTTTGGGCCTACTCATACAAACTATCTGTATCTTTTCGAATTTAATATATTGTCCCTTGGAGCTTTTTTCAAAAAAAATATAAATAAATACGTTACTTTTCTTTTTTAGGGTTCATTTTTGGATATTTAGATTTCTTTTTGTCGGCATTTCTCCCTTGTAGGGTTATATTCGAGGATAGGCGGTGGACTAGCTGTATCTTGCTCCATGGTGATTATCTCCTCGATCTCCGCTCTCCTTTTCTTTGTTTTTTTGTTGTCGCAGCTCCTGCATCCTGTTTGTTACCTTTTCACGACCTCTCTGCTCCTAGCTGCCAACTCCAAGCCTTCTTCTTACCGCCAGTTCTTTCCCACGCTACTCTTTTCCTAGACTCCATGCCTTCTCCTTACCGCCAGTTGCTCTCCCGCTTTTCTTTGCTCCCAGCCGCCAAAGCCAACTCATCTCCCTACTGCCAATTGATTTTCCCGCCCTTCTCTACAACGAGCCACCTCTTCAGCCCTTCTCTTGTCTGCCTACTTCCCCGCAATCCTTTGCTCTCAGCCGCCAACTCTTGCCCTCCTTACTGCCGATCACAACTGTCACCCATTACCCCAGCCGGCCACTTCCCCATCCAACCACTTGCTTTCCTTCAGCCATCATCCTGCCCCCATCCAGTCACTGATTTATACCACCTTGACCGCAGCCCACCCCTTCTATCCTCTCCCTAAGGTATCATTTTATGTTTGCGTTGGTATTTATTCTATTTTCAAAGATTCTTTTTTTCTAACCCTTTTGAATTTCAGCAATAATATTTGCATTTATATTGTTGTTTGGGTTAACTCTGGTATCAATTGGTATTATACCTAGCCTAAATCCAGTTCTATTCTAAGGTTTCCTAGCATCTGCCACCCAAACCATCTTCACCATAAAATTTTCTTCCTCACCACCAAATACCTTTTCCACTTCCACAAATGTCAGACCCTAATCATGCCACCAAGGAGATAAATGTCCAAGTTTACCTAGGAAGAGATACAGCGAGAGCTCAGTTGATATCAACAAACTTGCGGAGATTGATGATGGAACCCATGGGAAGATTACCCTCGATCGTGACATAAAGAGTCAAAAGGGAGAATGGGACAAGGATCTGAGTCCCTTTCATGGGGATGACCTTAGTGATGAAGAAGACAAGCCACGATGTTTTGGAATCCAATATCAGAGAAGATCGAGAGAAGAGATTAGATATGGAGGACATGGGGATTTCAACATCAAAGTGGAGGATCTACTGGAGTTCGATGGAGGTATAGATCTAGATGACTTTATCTAATGACTGCATTCAGTTGAGAGAATCTTCAAGAATAAGGAAGTGCCAGAAGATAAATAGGTGAAACTAACAACCATTAAGTTTAAAAAGAGCGCTTCTTTATAGTGAAAACTTACAGAGGTAGAGATAAAGAGAGGGCAACTACATAATTATAAAGTAGGAATAGAGATGTTGAGAAAAAACCTACATTTTCATTACCGTGAGGTTATGTTTTTGAGACTCCACCTTCTGCAGAGAGACCTATTTGTGGAGGAGTTTACAACGTAGTTTGAACAGTTACAGATGAATGTGTGTTGGTCTAACCGGAAGAACATTCTATAACCTGATTTCTTGAAAGTTTGAACGATGTTGTTAGCAAAATTGTATATTTTCAAGCCCTATTGGTCACTGGGAGATGTCCATACTTTAGCTATGAAGATAGAGAGACAGCAGAAATAGAGCAGTCCACCACTACCATTTAGGCAATCGCTTGCATTTGGAGACATCAGCAGGAGCACGTTTTAGTGAGTTGAGAAAACCGATTCAGATAAGGACAGAGCTACTATGAGTGAGAAACCAAAGAAAAGTTGCCCGCCTATTATAGTCCTGACCTGAATATGCTTTAGATGTTATGGATTTGGGCAGAACACCTTTTGCTGCCTGGCGAATTGATTGGCTTTTACCGAGCAGCGCAACACAAGAGATTAGTGACGAAGAGGCAGCTAAAGAACGAGGTGTGGTATATCATTTTCTACCGGATGAGGTTGAGATGCTCGTGGTTCGACTCATGATATGATGGATCTGCAGTAGCTTCACCACAATATATTCGACATCTATTGCACTGTGTACAGAAATGTATGAAGTCTTATCATCAATGGAGGGAGCAGCAAGAACGTGGTGTCTACGCTGATGGTGGAGAAATTAGGCCTGATGGCTCAAAGTCATTCCTAGATATATTGTCTAACATGGCTAAAGAAATAGAATAGGGTTAGCATTGACCAGAGTCGCCTAGTGGTGTTTTTTATTAGAAGTTAGCTACATGATCAGGTGTGGTCCGACTGATACACATGGATGTTTGTCCATTTTTTGTTGGGGAGAATGTGCCAATTTGAATGTAGGAATCAGCTCGATTGATTCAAAAACACCAACTCTTTCCCGAAGGAGGGGAAGCGCATTATCCTCCTTTTTTGCGGAGCCCGAGACTGCTTGTGTCCCTGCCAGCATAGCAGCGTCGGTGGTACCTGTCTTGCTGGTGATAGAGAATGATAGGACTGAGACACTATTCCAAACATGGGACACTCACAACAAAGAGCATTTCAGGACATCACGATCGATGCCTTATCCCAATGGTCTCCACTCTTCCGGGAGGTTTGGGTTACCCTCACTTTAGATCAGGTTGAGTCGGCCATGGAGTACTTTAAAAGTTAGCAGCATATGCATGACATGCAAATCTAATTCAATTCAGCAGTGGGCCACCAGAAGATTGGATCTATATGAATGTATGCTCATAAGTTGAGAAAACTCCGGTGGTTGGGAGACAATGTAGTCGTCAGTGGGATCCTGATTATGAAGCATGAACACAGGGACACAAACACAATACGATACGAGGCATAAAATAATTGCAGAAGGTAAGGCACGATATGCTATGGACATGTTTTTTTATATTTAGTAAATTATTCATATAAATATATATTTTTAATATTTTTATAAAGACATCACAAAACAAAATAGACAAACATTAAGGAGACTTTAGAATGATAAATCTGAATTATAGGAGTTATTAAATCCTATTTGTTAAATCATGGGTGCAGCCAAATACCGTCTAAATGTTAAAATTCTATAGTACTTAAAGGTATCGTTTTAGATTGAAAATATCCCTTAATTGCACTTGGATCGATAATCAGAGAGGTGGGAACCTGTAAATGCTGGACTGGATTGCGTCGATGATAGGATTGCTTCGCTTCGTGTGGCTCAAAGACCTCACTACTCGCTTCATTCTACCTGGTTTTGACCTGCTTTGGCATAGGGAGGCTCGACTATATCACCGTGCAGTTTCCTTGTAGGACATCTCAAAGACTGAGGATTGTTCGAGAATGTTGGAGAGGTACCGAGGACTGCTCGAGAATATCGTGGCTTCAATTTTGAGTTTCCTCTTGACTTTCTACTTCGACCTATGGCTAGGACAAATTTAAGTTCTTGTGTCCCGCTTCCCCTTGATGTTGTCTCGAACGGTGTTGAATCATGTCCTCTGAAGTGTCGAATGCTAGTAAGTCTCTGATACATTTTTAGATGTGCTGGAAATGTATCTATCTGTATCAAACATGTGTTCGTGTCTGACACGTGTGGTACAGGAATACAACACCTGGTTTGTGGTGTCAGTGCTTTCCAGGATTCAAGTGCTTCTCAGACTGCAGTCAAAGATCCTTCAATCCCATGAGATTTACAATAGTTTTGCCACTTTCAACGGTTGACGGAAGCTTTGATGAATGCAATTGAAGTTTCCCGAACCCCGGGAGTCTGATGCAGGGGCTGGAGGGTTGAATCAGCTGAATTGGTTGATCGGGAGCTTAGGGTGACCGGTCGAGCCCTACTTGGGTTAGGTTTGTCGCCAAAGTGGAGGGATCTTGCCGCGCACCCTCCCCTCCCCCCTTCTTTCGAGTTATCCTCTATTATAAACACATTTTTTTCTGGTTTTAGCATTCAGTTTTTGGATATTAGATTTCCTGTTGTCTGTGTTTCTCTCTTGCTAGGGTTGTATCCGAGGATAAGTGGTGCTCCGTCTTCCGATATGATAATTATTTCATCGATCTACGCTCCCCTTTCCCTTCTCTACTTGTTGTCGCAGCTCCTGCATTTCGCCTATTACCTTTTCCCACCCCTCTCTGCTCCCAACCGCAAACTTCAGTTCTTCTCCTTATTGTCGGTTGCTCTCTCGCTCTTCTTTTCTCCCAACCGCCAACTCCAACCCATCTCTCTGCCGCTAATTGCTTTTCTCTCCCTTCTCTACTGCCTGCCTCCACTCCAACCCATCTCCTCGCCGCCTACTTCACAACAAGCCTCTATTCCCATCCGCCAACTCCAGTCCTCCTTACTGCCGGTCACAGTGGTCACCCATTACCTCAGCTTGCCACTTTCCCTTCCCACCACCTTCCTACCCCCATCCAATCACCGGTTTCCACCACCTCAGCCGCAACCCAACCCCTTCCTTGCTTTAGGGTATCTTTTTATGTTTGTATTGTTATTTTTCCAATTGTCAAGAGTTTTTGTTTGTAACCCTTTTGAATTTCAACAATAATATTCGCATTTCTATTGTGGATTGGGTTAACTCTAGTATCATGTGCACTTTGTACAATCAACTTGAGGATCGCCCGTTGCCCTTCAACATTGATTCTATAATTATCGAATAATTAAATGTACTGTTAATTGCCTTTATTCCAACAAATATTTCTTAGCGCCACTTGCTAATAGGAATTTTGTGAAATTCTCTCTATTTTTTTCTTCTTCTTGAAAAGCTCGGGAAGTATGTTGCCCATAGTTGGATAATTTCCCCGTCAAAATCTGTCTTCCTAATCATGAGTTTTTCTATCTTGAATACATTGATTGCAGGTGGGATTGACAGATAAGGTTAACTCCGTTGTAGGATCACTTTCTGGAGGAATGAAGAGGAAATTATCACTTGGAATTGCTCTTATCGGGAATAGCAAGGTATGAGGAACTATTCATGTCTTGCTTTTTCTTCTTTATAGAATACTTATATGGATATTGTTTCGTATTAAACAGGTTATCATTCTTGATGAACCCACCAGTGGTATGGATCCTTATGCTATGCGTTCTACGTGGCAATTGATAAAGAAGATCAAGAAAGGAAGAATAATTCTTCTAACAACCCATTCTATGGATGAAGCTGATGTTCTGGGTGATCGAATAGCTATCATGGCAAATGGCAGTTTACGATGTTGTGGGAGGTAACTTTCAACTCAAAATTCATTATTGTAGAAATAAAAGGATATAACATTTACATCTGTTAAACTTGATAATTGTTTTGTTTTGTTTTGTTCAGGTTTCACTAGTTAGTTGATCTGGCAAGGCAATATTAAATATTTTATATGTTGCATCCTTTTATTTTAGATTCATGTTATTCTAAATTTGCAAAATGATATGTAAAAGTTTCTTTATATTTGATTTCTTCATAAGATTATAACGCCTCAATATGGGCTGTGCACTTAGGAAATTGGATGTTAAATTATCAGTGATGGGCTTTATGATATCTTAGAATATTGTTTCAAGGATAAAGCTTGAAAGTTGGAATGAGAAGAGAGGAGAGTAGAACAGAAGATATTATGACTGAATTTTATTCTCTTATTCAGTATAAGAAGTGAGATGTGAAGTTGTACAAGGTATAAATAAATAATTAAGTTGAGATTTTTTATCAAAGAGAAACAAAACTTAAAACCAATTTTTATTTTTTTCAGAATTAACTACATAGTAGAAATTTAATATTACAGTCCATATATTTGGATTGCTATAGATAGAAGCTGTTATCTACAAATTTTTGGATTGTTTTTTATGGAAAGTTGCTGTACATAGATTGTTGGATTGTTGGATTGTTGTAAATGGAAGTGTGGTGGCCACAAATTCAGAATTGTTTCACTCTCTTCAAGCTATGTTGTATATGTTTGTCATGCCCAATTTGCTGATATAGGAATTGAGTGTATTGGGTGATGGTTATGGAATAGTGGGAAAAGGCTAGTATGTGTGGTAAACAATGTTTGGAAGAGATTGCAAGGATAAGTCTGCTGTTTGACAGCAGGTTCAATATCTTCAACAGTTGTATTAGCTGAAATTAGTAAATTGACTGTGAAATGGCAAGATAAGGGCGCCGAAGAGGCTCCATCACCTATTCCTAAGAAAGATACATGTTGCAGGGGTTTTGGACACCCTGGAGTAGTTCTGTCCAGGTTGAGGGAGGTATTGGCTACCCTCTCTATGCCTAGGGATGCTGCCCAATTCAAGTGGCCCACTACTTCTAGTAGTAGGTCTATTTAAGTTTTTTTTTTTTTTTTTTTTTTTTTTTTTTTTTTTTTTTTTGCTTAGGGTTTAGTTTCTGCTGTGATTTGATTTGGGGCAGCCATGAACGTCACTTGCCCTCTACGGGTTGTATTCTAGAGTTCTAAATGGTGCTCCAGTTGTATCTTGGTCTCCAATTAGTTTTTATCCTTCCTATACCTTTCTCCCATGTTTTCCCACATCGCTCTCACATCCTTTTCCCTTCCTGTTACTGCCACCCAAAACAACCCCTGTTGCTTACTTGATGTTTGGACTCTAGGAAACTGTTGTTCTGTTATTTCTAGCTTGCTAGCCACCTCTTTGCCACCACCCTGCAGGTCCAAACCCTAACCAGCATAACCTACACCCTAGATCCAACCCTAGTTCAAGTGTTGTGTTATTGTTTTGTTGCAATTTCACTTTTTCTGTTGTTTGTTGTAATTTCAGATTTTGAATTCAGTATTATTATTTATTTCTCTTTGGTGTTTGTTAAATTTTTGTATCAATATAAATACACCACTTGTAAAAGGAAGATGATACAATATTCCAGTGAACATAAACTCAAGAGAAAATTCTCAAAACACAATTACAATTGTTCGTTGTCCCTAAAACAACAAAATATACATATATAGTCTCTTGATAAAGACGCCTAATTAGAAACTAGAGAAATAGTTAAAAGCCAGAAAAGGAAGAAGCAAACGAAGCTTGATGAAATAAAGAAAATGAAGTAAGGAATCTTCAACACTCGACTTCTGTGAGCCTTTAGCATTGGAATCATGTAGTTCGGCTCTCTGCAATCACAGAAGCTTCTCTTCCTGTGGGATCACGTGATTTCTATGATCGGGAGTCATGGGATCTCTGATATCGTGACTGTAGCAGACACTTCCACATCATTCTCACCAGTTAAGTGAGATTTTGCCTTCTCTTGGGGCTTTAGAATAAATCTACCATCATCATAACAAAATCATCGGTTTGTTATGTTTGAGGCAGTTCTACTGCAAAATATATGCTCACGTCCATTTCAAACAACTCCAAAACACATAGGTTTTCCGAAATTTTGTCCTGATAGAATAAATATGCATCATTTCTTAACAAGTCAGAGCCGAAAATGCATATAGATGGGTGTTCTCACGAGCCAAGTCTTGAACCACTAAATATGTAGTGTGCTTCTCCTACTTCTTGTGTTCGTTTAGGCGCATCCAATAAACAAGTCTGTTTGGAGGAAATAACTCTGGAATAAAATCTATGGCACGTTGGACCACTATCAGCGGCAACCACCCTATAGGTAAACGATCGGCGAAAGTATCTAGTGACTCCATCAATAAGGGCTGGCTCTTTTCTGGTATCAACTCCGTCGGTACCTTTTAAATCAACTAATGTTAATCTAGCTGAAGTCTCTCTCATGGGCTTAACTTCATATACTAGTGTTTCCTTCTCATCTGGTGGAAGTTGAGATTCCTATACTGTATTCATCCTCATCTGTGGCACTGTTCATTTCTTCAACTCTTCATTGCTCAATGAAAGAGATTGCCCCACATGGCCAAAATCATGACACTTAGCATTTACCGATAGGGATTAATTTGGGAGTATTGGCGAGCTCCACCTTTTCTTCACTATGTACGGGTACCTCCTCTAGTTGAGCCAGCTTGGGTGCTCCATTAGATGTATTCTTGCTATATGATTCAATGGTTAAACTCTACTTTTATGGTGGTGTGCCCGTGATATTATTGTGTTATCTCCATTTGATCTGGGATAGGGTCTTAACATCTTATAATGTCTAATAGGGCTGCAACTGTTTTCCTTGGGCTCCACTTGCTCACACTTCAACATCTGTTGCTCGAACTCAGTTGTTTACTTTTCAACAGAAGAATGTCTCTAGCATACATGATGGAGTCTTATGAACATATCCCTTCGGTAATACGGCGGAAGGTATTTGCGTTGCGTCTCCTTTTTTTCTCTTAGATCAAGTATTGTTTTTACTTTTTTCCTCATGCTGGCATAAGCACTATATGTTTTCCCACCACAAAGAAACACTCTTCTTGAATTTAATAGCTCTTAATTTAACTTTTGTCCTGGGAAATGTTTTTGTACTAAAAAATTTTTTATACCATCTGGAAGCGCTCGATAAAGTAGTCCATATCCATGTGATCATCTAATTCCGGTAAATCCACCTTCACTCCAATATTTTGACTTCTCTAATAATTCATGCCAAATTGTCGAAGTATTGGTTCATCACTGGACATTGCCTAGTGGAAGGAATTCACTTTTTCCTCTCGATTTGGCAAGTCTCCGTTGTGGCTATGGGTGACCACACTAGATTATCTCCTCTCGAAGAAGGTAAATCTTTATTGCCATTGGATGATTTCTCACTGTATATCCTATATATATGCTACGGGACAACTCTTTGTTGATTTCTCTTATACAACATTATATCTTTTTCTTTTGATTAGGTTTTTGATAGGTTTAGGATTTCAATTCAAGGTTGGTCAGGGGTTTAGGTTTTGGTGATAGGAGTCAAGGTAAAATTTTGATGGAAGTAGCAAGATTGGATTTTAAAATTTTTTCCTAGAAGATTTAGGTAAGAAAGACAAATCTCTAAAAATTTAAGTTTTGTTGGGCTCTAATACCGGATGATACCGTTCTAGGGTTTTTAAAACTTATTTCGAAATCGAGTTTTTTGTGGAGGTGAATACGAGGGAAGTCTAATGTGTGTGGTAAATGGTTTTTGGAAGGGATTGTGTGGGATAAATTTATTGTTGGACAGCAGGTTCAATTTCTTCGAAGGTTGTGATGGCTGAAATCAACAAGTTGAACGGCAAAATGGCGAGATACAGGCAGCGAGGAGGTTTCACCAACTATTCCTAAGCAAGGTACAAATACACCACTTGCAAAAGGAAGATGATGCAATATTCCAGAGAACATAAACTCGAGAACAAATTCTTAAAACATAAATATGGTAGCTGGCTGTCACCAAAAGAGCATAATACACACATATCTTGTCTTCAAATAGAGATACCCTAATTATAAACTAAAGAAATAGTTAAGAACTTGAAAACAAACAAGCAAAATAAGGAAACTAGTTGAAAATAAAAAAACAAAATAAAAATAAAATAGCCTTCAACGCTAGACTCCTGCGAGCCTTTGGCACTAGAATCATGTGGTTCAGCTCACTGCCATCGCAGAAGCTTCCTTTGCTGTGGGATTGCGGGAATTCTGCGAACTAGCGGACATTTCCATGTCAGTGAGGATATCTCAAATTTAAGTGTTTGTTTCAACATAATTTATTTCGGCTAGTTCATTTTCCATATTTTCTTAGCTAAAATATTAGTCTATTTTAATATGTTTTGCCTTGTCATAGCAGATAGGATATTTTTCTAATATTCTCGATAAGGTAGCTTTTAAAGATTTTTCCACATGGTTGTTTAGTTTTTCTAACAATATTTTAACTACATTTCCTTACAATTGCCAAGTGCTAGTAGCATGGATTTGGCTTTAGTAGTACTTCTTAATACCACAAATTGTATATTATGTCTCTGTGTAACCAAGTTTCTTTATACATCTATATTATAATTGAACGTAAATCCTTGGTCTGATGCATCTCCATCCTAATTAGCAACTGTAAAAATTTCAGTTCTCTTATTGGGTATCCTTTTATATAGCGGGTTTTTTCTTTTAGATGTGAAGATTCTTGTTGAGGTAGAATAGTTAATAACTTTTCCATGATGATCCTAGTTGCAGTAGTTCTCATTTCCACATGCTTGAGATGGAATGTAAATATAAATTTGTTCCATTTCAAGTTACCCATCTGCCTAGCTTGCGTAAAATGGTAGAAAATACTGCCATTTCTTGTTGCAAGTTTTCTAAAGATGAGTTAATTACATGCCGGACTGTATCAAGCTGAATTGGATTGGAGAGTTCCAAACATTTTCCCATGCTATCAATTACTTAGGTTAGGGTTTTGCATTCGAAAATGGCCTGATGCGGGCGCTAGGGCAAGCACCCGATTACGGGCGCTAAAACACTTCCCGGTTCAGAGCGTGAAAAGTGCCCTATTTGGGTGCTTTGAACTGCGTGGCGTGTTTGGGGAAATCGTGATTTCTCGCGAGGGTTCGTGAGCGGGAATCCCCTCATGAAGGCGGGAGATGGAGATCGCGAAATGCCGCCATCTATGAAAGAAGCATCGCCTCTAGAGAAGCTTCGCGAGGCTGCCGCTCTTGGGAGTGCTTTCTGGATTTTTCTTGACCTCCCACTCTTCCTTTGTGTAGAAGTTTCCTTTAGGAGTCTATAAATTATTGTCTTTGTATTTGTGGGAGTCATATTAGAGTTGCGTTTGAGTTTAGTTTCAGATCTCCAATCTGGAGTCTCTTTCCCCTTTGTGGGGTTATATCCAAGGAAGTGGTGGTGATTGTATCATCTCCGAGTTGGTGATTGTATTCTCCCTTTTTACCCTTTCCAAACGTTCTCCCTTCACTCCTCTGTCATCGAACTTTGCCTCCGTATCCCTGACAACCAACTATCCCCCTTCTTGCAGATTATTGTTGTTGTTCCGCCTACCTAACTCCTTTCAAGCTCTGCCCAACCACCCCACTACCGCTACTAACCACCTATAACACTTCGCACTTATCGTTCCTATAGTTTCACACATTCCATTCATTACCATCCGCCTTTCGTGACTACCGTCATCCTTCTAATCATTCCTTTCCGTCTAGCTGATATCGACCAACCAATGTAATACGTTAAGGAATGTTTGCTTGTGTCATTTTATGTTTGAGTTGTTATTTCGTTCGAGTCATGATGTAATCCTATTTTAATGTTAATGAATGTTTATTTTTGTGTTTCCACTGTTTTTCCTGTAGTTCCGGTATCATTTTGTATCAGAGCTAGTCTAACCTTAGTCCCATACTAGATTTTCCGAGCATCCGCCATAAACCAAAACTCTTTTTCCTATCACCAAATATACCTTCCACAACCCAAACCTAATCTTGCTAAAATTTTTCTTTCCTAATCCTTAATCCTTATCCATGCCACCATGGAGATCTATGCTTTAGCCTACCCGAGACGAGATACGGTGAGAGCTCCGTCGTCTTCAGTGGAGGCTTTTGGATATTGATGAGAAAATTTAGTTGGAGGTTATACTCAACTATGATCTGGAAGGTTGAAGAGAAGAACGAGATAAAATGAAGCTGAAGCGGGAAACACAATGTCGATTTCTACCATCATACTACCGCCAAAAGATGCAGACTTTAGCTTCCGAGGAGAGACCATATCACTAAGTGACACCCTCTTGCTATTATCCAGCGAAGCCAATCCGTAAATCTATCATTGCCAAAAAAAATGTTGTATGTGCTACAGATTTAGACATGGGGAGGCAAAATGCATAACTAGGGGATTGATCTATTTCACAGAGCAGGGTGTTGTTGAGACCTGGGCTGTGGACACTGCCGACACTGAAGAAGAGTTCAAACAAGATCTTTGATCTGATGAAGTATCCCCCCAGAGAACTCTCTTATTTATTTGATCAAAAAGAACATGCGACTTTTGATGAGATTGTGGTTCATACTCTCCTAAAAGATGGGAAACTTTTTGTTGTGACATACAAAGATTAGACATATCAGAATATGTCAGAATTTAAAATTTCAATAGATGATATTAATTGCCACCCATTGATGGCATCACAAGCAGCTACATTTACAGTCCACACCCTCAGTGTTCCACATGATAAGACAAAACGCTAGTGTTAAGCTCTTGTTATTGGAACGTAGCAGAAGATGATAGTTCCCTAAAACATTAAGAGTCATAGGGAAGACCTAGAAGAAAATAAGAATCAACTACCAACCAAACTCTTGCAAACACCTTGCGGAGGCCCAATTTATCATAGATGAGATTCATATGAGACACTTGTTCAGAATTTGGCTCAGGAGAACTTACATAGTATTTTATCTTCGGCTCAAATTATTCCAAGCCAGAACGGATCAATTGGGGGGTATGCCCGCAAGGGGGAAAAGCTTCTCAGTTTCTTTGGGAGAGACAACAATCGTCAGTGTGATCCTGAAACGGTCAAAGAGATCCAGAAGCTTCGACCTACCAAGTTGAAGTTCCCCCAACCCGAGGAGACTGACACGGGCGCTAAAACAACGCCCGATTATGACGCTAAAACAGCGCCCGTTTTGGGCGTTTCGAACCATGTGGTCAGCCCTCTTAGAATCGCAAAAGCCGAACAGGGAAATTGCGATTTCTTGCAAGGGTTCGCGAGCGGGAGATCCCCCATGAAGGTGGGAGACAGAGATCGCAAAATGTTGCGATCCGTGAAGAAGCATTGCCTCCAGGGAAGCTTCACGTGGCTGCTGCTCTTGGGAATGTTTTCTAGATTTTTCTTGGTCTCTCACTCTCTTCCTTCGTGTAGAAGTTTTCTTTAGGACTCTATAAATTGTTGTCTTTGTGTACGTGGAGTCAGATTGGTGTTGTGTTTGAGCTTACTTTCAGATCTCCTATGTGGAGTCTCTTTCCCTTTTGTGAGATTGTATCCGAGGAGGTGGTGGTGCACAGGCTGTATCCGGTGAGGTGGTGATTGTATCCTTTCTTTTTACCCTTTCCAACTCTTTTCCCCTGCACTCCTCTGTAGATTATTACTGTTGTTCCGCCTACCTAACTCATTTAAAGCTCCGCCCAACCACCCCACTACTGCTACTGACCACCTATAACCCTTCTCACTTTTTTTTTTTTTCTATAGTTCTGCACCTTCCCTTCGCTACCAACCGCCTTCCGTGACTGTCGTCGTCCCTCGTAATCATACCTATTCCTCTAGCCGACCTTCAGCACCCAATGGGATACATTTAGGAGGGTTTGCTTGTGTCATTTTATGTTTGAGTTGTTATTTCTGTTTGAGTCATGTTGTAATCCTATTTTAATATTAATGAAAGTTTATTTTTGTGTTTCTACTGTTTTCCTACTAATTCCGGTATCATGGCCTTTGAACTAGTGAGGTCTACTCAACTTGATTAGCAAACATCTTCACATTGCGGGTAAGTTCCTTTCACATGGAATAGTCAAGTGTAGCAGTTGGGATTATTCTTGAGGCCTTGAAGGCTGTGCAAAATAACGGGCCTAGAGAATCGATTAGGTTACCTCCATATTTATCTAGAGGTCATTTACTAAATTCGGAGAAAAAAATCTCATTAGAATTGTATGAATAATATGGCTGTATAATTACAATATTTCAGATTAGTTTTTTTTCTTTTTTGAGGAAAAAAGAATGCATGCTTGGATTTTTCCGCCACTTATTTTTTCTAAATTGTGTCATGGCAGTTCTCTCTTTCTGAAGAATCGGTATGGGGTTGGATATACGCTAACGATAGCCAAGGTTTATTTTCTTTTATCTTTGCTCTTTCCACTTATTATTATTGAGGTTTTTGTCAATTTTAATTTTTTTATTTTGTGCTTGGTCTCTCAATCACTAGACGTCTCCTCGTGCTTCTGTTGGTGCTGAGATCGTTCGTCATCATGTGCCAACAGCTGAATGCATATCTGATGTAACTCTCTTTTTCTCAAATCTACTTGCTATTCATTTTGAAAATACATAAGCTGTTTCAAAATAAAAATCCATTTTATTTTAGTTAGCCTTGTTCAGTTAATTAATTTTGTTTTTGGTTTGCTTAAGTCTACTCAAATTTTACTTCTATTTTAAGAGGTAGGAAGTGACGGACACCATAATCATTGAAATCATGAAAAATTTTGCCTAAACTTTTTTATTAACTGATCGATTGCCTATGGGAAAGCATGCTTGTTTGATACTGCTGAATATATAAGAAACTCTTTGGCGGTAGAAGTCTGTGTTAACCATCTTAATTATGTAGTCATTTCCTTTATACTCTCTGCTTATGTCTTTTTTATATGGATATTTATTGACGAGTAATCACAAAGAAAACAAAATTGCATTCTCTTGTTGCGTTCATGTTGCACTTGAATATTTCGTCATAAGAAGGGCAGTGCAATGTTTCAAACATTTATTTTTCCTTGGGATACTATGGTGAATCTTTTATGTGAGTCCTCTATCTTCCGGAGTCTGTTTATGCCATGTTTTATTGAGCTGTATGAAGCTCTTGGTGCAGAAAAGGCATATTTTTTTTGTGTTTCTATGATGATATTCCATGTTTTAATTGTTAATTTATTTTCTCTATAAATTTATTTTGTTCTAAATGTTGGAAATGTTTCTCCCCTTGCATTCCGTTCTTATATAGGTTGGTTCGGAAGTATCCTTTAGACTTCCTCTTGCTTCATCATCATTATTTGTTAATATGTTCCGGGAGATTGAAAGCCGAATGAGAAGACCAGACAATGAAGATAATTCTAGATTTGTGGAAAATGATTGTGGTATTGAGAGTTATGGAATCTCGGTCACAACACTAGAGGAAGTTTTTTTGAAAGTTGCAGGGCAAAGGTTGGATGAAGTGGATTTTCATCAATATCAAAAAAGTCTCGAAAAATCAAGCACTGCAGGTTATCAAGTTTCCCAAAGCACTTTTTTCGGATTATTAGTATCTAAAAGTTACTGGGTGTATACTCTCGGGTTTTTCAGAAGGCTGTTCTGTGCTACTGGACATATTTTTAGCTTGATCATATCCACTATATTTGGTTTTGCTGTATTCTCTTTAACAAAAATCTGTAGCTGCGGTATAAGGCCAGTTTTGTGGATGCACTTAAAGGCGCTGTTCATAAAAAGGGCGATTTCTGCTCGAAGGGATAGGAGAACATTTGCTTTTCAGCTGCTGATTCCGGCTATTTTCATGTTTTTCGGTTTACTTTTCTTAAGGATTAAGCCTCATCCTGATCAGGGTTCCGTGTTACTGACAACATCTCACTTCAATCCTTTATTAACTGGTGGAGGTGGTGGTGGACCAATTCCATTTAATCTCTGCTATCCAGTTGCTGAAAAGGTCTTTCGTAGTTTTATAAAACAAAATTTCTGATTGCATATTAATTCAGTAGTTTTTCTCTCTGTAAATTTACTTTTCTAATCAAGACTGTATGTCGCAGTCTGATTTATTGAGAATTATTTAATTCCTGCAGGTGGTATCACACGTGATAGGTGGTTGGATACAGAAAGAGGAACCCACAAGTTACAGATTTCCTGAAGCGGAAAAGGCACTTGCTGATGCTATAAGTGCAGCTGGACAAGAACATGGCCCACTTCTTCTTTCCATGAGTGAATATCTGATCACTAGTCTTAATGAATCTTATCAGTCGAGGTAAGATACCAATTGATAAGTCATTTGTTTGGTAAATTATTAGTTTTAAAGAACATTGCCCGCTTCTTCTTTCTATGATTGAATATCTGATCGCAAAGAGTGGATAAAGGCTGAAGGCATGGTGAATGCAATGGGTGTAGACGGCAGCAGCGATGGGGAGGAGTTCCGGCAAGAGCAGCAAGCTAGGAGAGGAATGGAAGGATGGTTGGGTGGAACAGCAGAAAATAGCAGGATAATCTTGCTTTCGGGTGGCTGCAGCAAGAGGGAATGTCAGTGAAAGTGACGGGGGATGTGGAGAACTACTGGACAACAAGGGGATGGTTGTCGAGGGTGGTGGCAGCGAGGACAGGTGGTTGGATTGGGGAAACTACGGGAAAACAACAAGGGGCAGCTGTTTGGAGGCGCTACAGCAATGGAGGCGCTACAGCAATGGAGGGTGGTCGGGAGCGGCATGGGAAGTATTTGGAAAAGAATAAAGGATAAGATAAACACCACCTCGGGGCACCACACAATCCCTCGGATATAGCCCTCGAAGGGAGAACGGACGCCATCGGCTGTGCTGATAGAAATCTGAGCCAAAATTTCTCCCCTTCACTACCGCCGTCCACATCTTTTGTTTTCGCCACACCTTCCGACCTTCCCTCACTCCTTGTTACCTCGTTGGAGGGCCAAACCCTTGTTGATCACCAACACCACCCGACATCCCATCCCAGTTTAATTATTTGTGTTCCACATGTTATTTCCAATTTTTGGGTAGCGTGTTGTTATTATTTTCATTTCAAGTGTATTGATTGTAACCTCTTAGTTGCTTCAAGTAATGATATTTTGCTTTTCTATTATGGTTTGGGTAAACTCTGGTATCATTTGTTATCTGAGCTAGCCTAATCTTAGACCTATCCTAGGGTTTCCTAGCATCCTCCCGTCCCCAAGCCACTTCCACCAAACACTTTCTTTCTTATTCCCAAACCATAGCCAAACTGGACCTAACCCTAATTTCCCCCTTACTGATTTTTCAAAATCAAAAACCTTAAATATCTTTTCTTGTCCCGCAATCAATCTTATACTCCCTCTTTCACTCTCAGACCTAAATCTAGCCATACCACCGAGCCGTCAATAGCTGGATGCCTTATCGAGGGGAAAGGAAACGATGCCATTTATGAGGAATTCACAATATGGGGTTCGAGGGATTTATGGGGAAGATATGGTAGTGGAAAACCCGTCAACAACAACAGAGGCTTGCCACTATTGAGAGGAGGCAATCCATATGGGTTACCCTTAGCCACAATGGTTACTTGCTAGATCGAAGGCTTAAAGTGAATCTCTTCCACCATGATGATTCTAGGGATGAAGAACCTTTACCTCAAAGATTTGACCTGTAATATCTGAGAAGCCAGGATTGGGAAATAAGGGTGGACTTGCCAAATTTGATGCCCACATGGATTTGGATGAGGTCATTGAGTGGCTCTAGACCTTGGAGTGTGTCTTTGAGTGTCAGGACTCCTCGAACGGAAGTTTGAAACTAGCTACCAGCAAGCTTAAGAGAAGTGCATTATTATGGTGGCAAGTTTTGAAGTACCTACGCCAGTGTGAGGGAAAAGACAAAATCTCTAACTAGTGTAAGATGAAATAGGTGATGCAAAGCCAGTTTCTACAAACTCACTACAAATCGGATGTTCAGACCCCAGATCCAGAGGTGGAGAGACCACATCGTTCGGGACCACCATAATTTGCAGGAATGTTCAACCTCAGGATCTTTCAACCACAATACCCAAGAAAACATCCAATTTGACCCCACCTGACTAGTTCAGAGTGAGACTAAAGGACACTAATACGCATTCCCAAAACCATCCCAGCCAAGAGGTGTTTCAAGTATATTGAAGCAAATTGCACAACCAAAGAATGATATATTTTACTAAGCAAGGAGTTATTGATGAAAGGGGCAATGACAGTTGACATTGTATAAAGTGAGGACAAAAAGGAGAAGGATCAGATTACAATAGATGAGGAAGAAAAGCACATAGCTTTAATGGGGGCATAAGGGAGACTTTAACAGAATTCACATTGATGGTCCAAGGTGGTTTTTTAAGTTTGAGGAATCGACATCAAACACCTCACAACCCCAGATAAAAAAAATTCGGACTTTTCAGGTCTATAGACTTCTTCTTCAGTTGCCTCTACTGAGGGAGGTCTGGCATGTCAGAAATGATGCTCTTTTGTGCCTCATCGGGAAGACTATATGGAGTTATTCAAATATTAGACTTCATTCAGCAGTGTACCCACTTTCAATTGTACAGACAAGAATGATGAACGAAAGCTTTGAAAATTATTTTAGGAGTTAGATGGGGAAAAAATTCTTCAATGGGATTCACGTCTTATCAGTGAAGAAGAACAAGTCTCTCTTGAGTGGTTACTAATGAGAGTGGTGCATCCTACTATAAATCTCATCCCAGAGCCGATTTCTCTTCACATACATATTTATCAGTGATATTTCGCTGAGTGTGAGAAGTGGAAGAAACAGATTTCAAACTCAAGGGCCAGAGAGTTACATTATGGAAACCTATATCTATTTGCAGCTCCAGTTCAGGATGTTCCTAAAAAGGATGCATATTTATTCTATCAAGTCTTGTTGTGGAATGTTGGCGTCTACGTGATTGACTTGTTACGAGATTATATCATTCTTGATACCTTCAGCGAGGCCAACCAGACTACTATGATGAGATAGATGATTCGACGGGTGAGGTTGAAGCTGCCACAACTCTGGGAGACAGACTCCGGAGCTTCCCGCACAAAAAAATCTAGAGTACTGTAGTTTTTACAATGCCACGGGATTTCGTATTTACGAGAGACGGGCTGCTCCTTTATTATGCTTTATTTTTCATTATCCTTAATTTCTTTATAATCCTTTCTTATATATATGTTGTGTTAGGGTTTTGAAGTTAGTTTTTGGTGTGTTTTATTTAGGACAACAACTGACGTCCGTTATTCTCCCTTCGAGGGCTGTTTCCAAGGTATTAGGTGGTGCCTAGACTGTAACCCCTGCTCGAAGTGATGATTATCTTCTCCTATCCCATTCGCTTCTCTCCCACTTTACCGCCTTGTATTCCCCCACACTGCAGGTCGCCCTAACTATTGTTCTTTTGTCGTTTTTCTACAATTTCCTCACTGCCCAGTCCTTTTCCTTGCTGCCTCTGTCCAGGATCGCCTTCTTTTAGCTGTCTAGCAGCCCACCACATTGTTGATCGCCGTTCCAGCTCTCCATCCTCACTATTATCACCTCCAACTCGCTGCCAACTTTTCTATCCCTCATCCACCTTCATTGAGTGTGTGTCGTGTCAATTGCTATTTTCTATTTCAGTGTCTCTGATTGTAACCGCATATTTGCTTCCAGTAATAATTTTTACTTTCTATATTGTTTTTTGAATTAACTCTAGCATCAGTGTGCCAATGCTATTAAAAGTGTGCTTTAGGGAAGGAGAAATGTACTAACCCTTTGCATCAATTGCATGGAACTTGTAGTAAAATGTGTGTCGCCTCTAATCATTGCATTGCATTATGGTACTGCAAGTTCGATGCGGGCTATGGATGAAACATGATTTTAGATTTTAAGGTTCAGTTTTGTGTCTTCCGCAATAAGTGGGCACAGTTATTGCTTGTCCTGATCACTGAGTCGTTTATTGATTATCTGTTCTCTATCGTTAGAGCTAGTTGTTTTGTGGTGGTTCTCTCTTCATGCTCCATTGCCCACTAGATTTTTTTTTTTTTTTTTTTATTTTATATTTTGTTCTTTTAATAGTTTATAATAATATTTTTTTATGCCATTCTTTGTAGCAGTTTTTTCTGGTGAAGTATGGTTTTCTTGCTGCTTATGTTGTCATATCTTTGATTACGTTTCTAGATAATCATATTTTCTTCTCATACTAATTTAGATATTTATTTTAAATCCAAAAGCTTTTACTACATTTTTTTGAAGATATGGCGCAGTTGTCATGGATGATCAGTACGCTGATGGAAGTTTAGGATATACAATACTTCACAACTGTACCTGTCAACATGCAGCTCCTACGTATATAAATTTGATGAATGCTGCCATATTGAGGCTTGCAACTGGCAATAGCAACAAGACAATAAAAATCCGTAATCACCCTTTGCCTATGACAATGTCACAGCATGCACAAAGACATGTATGTGTATCTTACCCCTAGCTTTGTCTTTCTTATGTAGCTACTTTCTTTCTTCGTAAAGATAAATTCACCCATATGTTGATTAAATCATGAGATGATAAAACCTGTAGTACTCTTTCAATAAAACTTTTATGATTCCTTTTCAATTCTGTTAATTAAATTTTGTTTTTGGCCTCATTTTTTACACAAATTTTTTGTTACACCCTCCCCCTCCTCGTATATGAGATGTAATAAAAGCCGATAAATTTGTAAGTTAATTTTTTGTCATCACACATCCTAACGTCACTAATAAGGATGGAGCAAAAAAATGTTTTGTTTAGATCAATATTTAAAATTGTGCAATTGGATATTGAGGCGTTTTTTGTTCGCAAGGTGGGGTGTATGCCTCATAGTTTGAAAATTATGCAAGTTGAAATAAAGGGGTAAAAGTGATATATCACCATCATAATTTATATATATGTATGTATGCATATGTGTGTGTGTGTGCGCGCGTGCGCGCGTGCGTGTGTGTGCTTTGTCTATTTGTATTAGCTTAGTAAAAAGTGGCAATTGTGTTTATTTGAAATAATAAATTATGCTAATAGTAAAATATTTTATAGCAAACTTGCACTAATAAAAATTTATTTAAACATAAATTGATCAAATGATCAAACTAACATAAAACATGTAATACAAATAATATAAAATATGAAACTAAAACATAAAATATAATGTAAACATCATTTGATTAAGTCATCAAACTAACATAAAACATAAAATATAAATAATATAAAATATGAAAATAAAATATAAGATGAGTTTAACATAACAGGCTTTTCTCACTTTTTATTATCCAACCAACATAATAACATTCATATATCTAAATAAGAACATAATAAATAATCAAAAGTTGGAGCAACAGGTGACGGTGGCTGCAACAGGATCTACTGGTCGTGGCAGTGGTAGTGGCAGTAGAAGCAGTAGACGACAATGTCTACACCGGGAGCAATGGGAGGCTATAACAAAAGTAGGTGATTGATGTAGTGGAAGCAAGCAGTGGTTGTGATGCTGGCGGTGGAAGAGGTGCTAGTGATGCTGGCGGTGCCAACAACAAAAGCAGTAGGCGACAATGTTAGGAAGCTTAATTGATACAGGAGTTAACCCAAACAAAAATCAAAAAATAATTATTATTGATGAATTCAAAAGTGGTACAAGCAAAGACTCTTAAAAATAAAAGCAAAATGGCACAACACAAGTGACACGTTAGGACAAGGATGAAAGTGGTGGGTTGTTGGTTAAGTGGTGGAATCAGGCAGTTGTAGGTGAGGGGAGAGGGCTAGCGGTAGCAAGAAGGATGTAGGTGTGCAGCTGAACTATAGGTAGGTTTGTGGGGGTGGGGCGCCATCAGATCTGGAGGAAAAGGAGAGGGTGGCAGTTCTGGAGGAAAAGGGGAGGGCAACAGCAAGTCTGGAGGAAAAGTGAAAATAGCAGATCTTGAGGAAAAGGGGAGGATGGTAGCAGCTACTATAGTGCATAGGTTGGGAGTCAGCAAGCAAGGGAGAGATGCAGGAAGGTTGGCAGCAAGTAGGTGGGTGTTAGAAGGATTGGAACGAGCAGGAGGGTGGAAGAAGTGAGGAAATATGTGGAGATAGTCACCAACTCGAAGCAGGGAATAGTCGAAGCACCAGTTATCCTCAGATACAGCTCTAGAAAGGGAATATGTGACGTTAGCAGCTGACCAAACAGAATTATCACAAGAAAATAACCCTAAAATAGAAAATACAATTATATATAGTAGATAACTAGGAGAGGGGAGGCCCATCCCTTTGGGCTGCAACTCTGGCCCCCAAATAAAGAATCGCAACCCCCCCCCCCCGGCTAAATCGGTCCGGGTGAAATAGTCAGTTCAGTCCCCACCCCACCCGCAACAAGCGAGCATTGTGTCAGTCTGCCAAGGTTGGGAGAGCTTCAGTCTTATTCGTCGAGCTTTTGTCTACCTGATGTTCATGATGGAGTTGTTGTAACCTCTCGGGGCTGAAGGCATTTTGGTTGCAATCCGAGAAGCACCTGGATCCCATCGGTTACTACACCATCCCCTAATGCACCTGAAGATCCTTCCCCACTTGTGAGCAAACATTCATATCGTTCCAATTTTCAAGGAGGTCACTATTGATCTGGCTTGTTCTTGCGTGCCACACATTTTGTTGAATCTTCCCAAAGTAACCAAAGGTTAGCTTAATGTGCTCTAAAGTGAAGGTAACTTGAACCTAATTGAATGGTGGCGGCCAAGGTGGTAATGTTTTGATCGTGAGATCATGAAATGCTCTCAATTGTGATTATCCCATGTCTTGAATTGGTTCCTGGTCCTGTCATCCTTTGCCAACACAAAAATTGGTCCCACCAACCTTGCTCTGCTAGCAAGGGCACCTGTGACCTCATGTTCCGCAAAAGGGAAAAGGACGATGTGCTTCGTCTCCTTTGTGGAGGAGTTAAGTGTTTTTAAATCCATCGTGATGAGTCTTACAGTCAAATTGTGACGGTCTACCCAACAGTATGTGACATGCATCCATGGGTACCACGTCACTCCACACATGATCCTGCAGTTGGTTCCCAGTTGAAAACTCCACAAGGAACCTTCACTTAATGTTGAGTATGTTCTTTTTTATCCACATCAGAAAATACGATTGGGATTGCTTTTGATCATGAGGCCCGACTTCTCCACATCTGCTTAGACGCTGCGTTTTTTATTTCTCCCTCCATCGATAATGAGACCGCATACATTTTTTTTCACTGTGAAATGGGTGTAAAATATGTCGTGGTGCAACCATAGTGAAATATTGTGGAAGGAATCGAAATCCTCGCATTGATCTTGGAATTTGAATTTGTAGGAATTGGAATCAATGAACAGATCCTTGAATATGCGTTTGGAGGAAACGGAATCCTTGCACCGACCCTGGAACATCGTGAATACGGAGAATTTGTGAAAATATGTGGAAGGAATCGGAATACTTGCACCGACCCTGAAGTATGTATTTGAAGGAATCAGAATCCTTACACCGACCCTAGAATATAGTGATTGTAGAGAATATGTGGAAGGAATCAAAATCCCCCCCCCCCCCCCAATCAAAACAAAGTAAGCCCCGCGTCATTGACTAGGGGAGCTCTTACAAATGAGTGTGTGGGTTCGATTTGTATTCAAACCGTCTAATATTAGAGAAAAAATTTTAAGCACAGCACGTGTGGTTTCAATTCAGATTCAAACCCTCTATTATTGGAGGGAAAAAAGGTTAAGTGCGAGAAAAGCACACATTATCGGAATTTTGGTGAGGCCGACCTTGAGGCATGCCTCCACCAATGTGAGGCATACACCACGCCTTGCCCGAGCTGCTCTTACCCCTTAAAGCGCATTTCAGTGGAGCCTCAATACGTGCTTCATGTTGCACAATTTTAAACAATGCTTTTGATCTTTCTAGAACTTAATCATACTTTTATAATAGTCCAAATATTTTCACTTAATATGGAATATTGCATAATTTAAATTATCGCAATAAAATGCAAAGCATCTAAGAAATTTAATAGGAAACTTCAGCATACAAAAAAATTTTAATTTATATCATGCACATTTTTTTTATATCCTTTATTTAAGACAATTTCAAAACTCTAAAATGAAGGTCACAATATGGAGAAGTGACTATTGTCCCTCATGCTCGTTTCATTTGTTTGAATTAAGTCATTGTAATATCTGATAATCTAAAAACGGAGTTATGTTATTTATGTACTGAGAAGGTTGAACTGGAGCAATAAATTTCTAATCTTTGGGTGAAGTTCTTATCATGAATATATTTCATGTAATTGTTGTTATCACAACTAGGATTTAGTGCACGTAGACTGAGTTAGCATTCAATATTCATTTATCTTCCCTTTCATTATCTGCTTGTTTATTCTTCCATGTTCTTTTTCGCTGATGATACTGCTTTTCGCTAATGTTGTCCTTCTTGTGGATAAGACTAGAGAAAAGTTAGGAAAAGCTTGAATTAAGTTGGTCTACATTAGAGTTTAAAGGACTTCGTTTAAATAGATCTATGACTGAATACATGAAATATAATTTTAGCAGTGTTAGTAGATCTAGTGACAGAGTTGTAATAATGGGCAATCAAATCATTAGAAGGAGTGAACATTTTAGATATTTCCGGTCTTTGTTGAAAATGATGGTGATATAGATGGGAATGTTATTAGTAGAATTCAAGTTGGATGGTTGAAGTGGAGGAATGTATTGGGTCTATTGTGTGATAGAAAATTACTCTCTTGTGATGTTTTTCTATAAATTTTTATATAGGGGGTGATTGTGTTTGGATTCAATGATCATCTTTTGCATGTTTGTGGGAATTTTGATCCATCAGTAATTTTTTTTTCATGTGCTTTTTATGTTTATTAATTTTATTAGCTATTGTTTAGTACTCTTGAACTATACCATTTCTCTGGGTTTAAACATTTGAACATTTGTAGGATCTTGACGCCTTCTCCGCATCAATAATTGTGAGCATGGCATTCTCTTTCATTCCAGCATCCTTTGCAGTTTTAATTGTTAAGGTAATTTCGTCTATTCTACTTGAAACTTTTTGTAACTGTCAAGGTAATTTCTTTTATCCTATTTGATGCCTAATAGGGTGTGGCATTCAAAATATTTTAAGATTTATTTATATAATGTTTTTTTTTTCACTTATATCATTAAATTGCTAATTTATGCGTTATAGGTTTTTAGTTACTATGATTAACTGATAATGAATGAAGATCATGAGTTATAGGTATTAAAAGCTTTCATAAGTTTGGAATCTCTTATAAGAAAAAATGTAAAGATGAATAAAATAAATAAAAGGGCAAGATAGTTTAGCTAGTTGGATTAAAGCTTTATGGTGAAAATGAATAATATTTTATGAGTAGCCTGCCTTCGTAATTTACAAATTTTTTATTTATTATTCAGAATAAATGCCGTACATTTGATTTTTTTTCTCTCTTTTCTTTTTCTTCCTTTCCTTATTGAAATTCTGAAAGCCCTATTGCGTTTAGCTTTGCTGCTAATGCATCTCTACATTTTTGCTGCATGTGGCTATTGCCTAGATACCCAACTCGAGCTTTGATGCTCTTGCATATTGCAATTTAGTAGAAGAGTAGTCTAAAATCTTCCCTAATCATCAATCCTCTTCCCCGATCCTCCAAAACAAGCTCTAGAAAAAAAAGCTGATTTTACAAAATTGCATGAAGTTGCGTGCTCCAAAAATTGCCACCAAACTTTGTTATTTCTGAATTGTTTCAGTTTAGTTTATTTGATCAGTTTAGTTTTTAGAAATCAGATCAGATATCAAATAAGAGACTATTTGAGAGACCTATCCTAACTAAAGCTTCATGATCCAGTTTAAAGCTCTCTCATAAATGTAAGGCTCTATAATTAATTACTTCTTGTGATCAAAAGAGAGCAATCCTGATTTAAGCTGGTTCACAGTCTCTATAACAATTTCTTGTTAGTAGCTATTAGTTGATTTAATATGTATATAATTTTCTTGGAGTTGATGGTGAAAGGATGACGATGAGCCCAATCTAGATACAAATGTTTCATTATTCTAGGTTATCATGAACCTGTGTCAACCCAATCAAAATGCAACTATCTTTCATCCTCTAAGGTATATTGATCCAACGTTTCTCTCCTTAGATCGAGGCTCTTCTGAATGCCACAACGTGGAAAGAGAGGCTAAAGGTGGTCTACACATGAAAGGTAGAATGGCAAACAAGCTTGATGGTAACGATGAGCACAATAAGCTTCATCAAATAAATCATCTTACTAGAGAACTCGTTGATATGGATTAACATAATTAGGTCTTGTGGTTACCAAAATGATGGGAAATTGAAAAGAAGGCTTGAAAGACATTTGGTAGAGTTTCCACATCTTAATATTCTCTCTAGCTTCCTGTACTCAATAGGAGATCAAATTGTGAACGATGAAAACTTGACTTGGGTCTTGATAGGTAACACAACATAAGACAAGGAGGTATCTAGTAGATGAATGGATAAGGGATTTGTTAAGGTGAGTTACTTTCTTTTTAAAGTAGGAGACAAAAAGGTGGAAACTTAAGAGTTGAAAGAGGGAGTTTACACATCTTAAAATAGAGACCAAATTTTAAGTTGTTCGGCTTTGAAAGACTACCCACAAGATGCAACAAGAGATTTCTCTATGAAGAAAAAAAATTAAAAGGATTTTTTTCTTATTTGAAGAGATCAAATGCAGTAGAGGAATAGAGGTGAGTTGAATATCAGCATTCCAGATATTTAAGGATCTATAAGAGGTCTTTTTATTGGAGAAGTGGAGGTAACGTGCATGACGTGGAGCAAAGTCCTCATGTTTTTCTACTTACACGTTGTTGTTGTGGGACTTTCTGGCTAGTTTCACTATCGCTAGGCTATTGTGAGCTCAATGTTTATATTATATTAATTAGAATTAAAATTTTTTATCTTGCTAAGGGACTATTTAAATGTTTTTATTTTCTAGTTTTGGGACTTTTCTTGGTTTATGTCATTTGGAGATTTCCTTCTCTTTGATTTTCCCATTGGATCGTTGTATCATATGATTTCTCAGGTGGTGTGCTTGTAAACCGATTGGATCGAGATTGTGACCTCTCTTGGGCTTTTGAAAGCCTTCCTCTTCAAATTTGCTACAGTAGGTTGTTTGATAGCATAAACTTGTTGTTTCTCGGCAATTGGCTTGTTTTCTAGCTGTTGGTTGTCTTCTCTCTATTACCTAACCTAATACTATCCTGACCCAACCCTTAAATCTTTTCACACAATCTAAAAACCTTGGTGTCATTTGATATCTAAGTCTACCAAGCTGTAAATTTTAGGGATCTATCTTTTTTAGCCCTAAATCTAAATTTTCAAAAGCTAAAATTTCTATCTCCACAAAAAAAAACTACCATTTAAATCTAAACTCTCGGTCATCCCTTGATCCACCATCATATATTAGCCAAACCCTATAAAGAAACAAGTCACTATGCCGCGAAGTAGAAATCCTCAATATGGTATTCCAGAGCTTATCATGGAGGATATGCCACCAAAAATCATTCAATTGCAACTGAGACTCGTTGATTTTGAAAAGAGGAAGCATGAGGAAGTCATCCGCAATAATAACGGTGACCACTCAAGAGGAGAAGATCAAAATATCTTTCACTAGGAAGCTTCTAGCCATGAAGAGTTGATCCCACATTAATTCGATAATGAGTACAGGAGAAAAGGTGGTAACTTGGGTGTGGCTTGATTTTTCATATTTTAACAGCCGTATGGATCCAAATAAGTTTATTGAGTGATTTTAGAACATGGAATGGATCTTCGAGTACAATGACGCGCCACTCATTAGGAGGGTGGAGTTAACTCTTATCAAATTGATGAAAAGTTATTTCTAGTGATTGCAGAACCTGAAGTGCCTTAGTCAATGTGAGGAGAAATGATTACAAATTGGTCCAA
This sequence comes from Papilionanthe hookeriana x Papilionanthe teres, assembly GCA_022702705.1. Classification (NCBI taxonomy): domain Eukaryota; kingdom Viridiplantae; phylum Streptophyta; class Magnoliopsida; order Asparagales; family Orchidaceae; genus Papilionanthe; species Papilionanthe hookeriana x Papilionanthe teres. The sequence goes on along the minus strand of CM040435.1, from coordinate 24,679,426 downwards.
GATGAAAAAAGAAATGCAACACTGATACTTGTTAGTACATTACAAACAAGATGTGTTCTTAAGACTTCATTTATAACAGAATAATCTTTCAACATAGAAGTACTTCATTGTGTTTGAGCACCTTATGTTTTAATATGAGCTTGTGGAGCCCGAGAACATCATAGCTCAGTATCCTGGAGGATTGAGATCATCTATTAGCAATGTGGTATAGTTGTAGCCCTGTTAAATATTACATGATATCTAAACCTTAGCTCTAAAGATAGAGAGAAGACACAACAGTATCGGGTCCATACTACCCTTCAAACAAAGTTTGACCATCAAATCGAGTAGCAAGAGCACAACGATTAGAGGCCTAAGACCTATGCCTCATGACGAGAAGCCATCATAAAAGGAAAAGAGGATTGAAAGGACCAACAGCCCCCCAAACATATCCATCCAGGAAGTATTTTAAGTTTCGTTAATGAAGTAAATTGCATCTAACTACTCGAACAAGAGTGTAATTTCTTTTATAGAACAAGGTGCAATGGAGGAGGTAGAGAATAAAGACACGTGAGAGAAAACAAGAGAGGAGTACCAATTACGTTCAAATGACCATGAGATGTTTTTGGTTCGATGAGCTTTTTGGGCCGAGACTAAGAGGGATTAGTAGTGGCTTAGGCATATCATCTTTTATATCATTGTATCATGAATGGGGAAGTGTGCAGTTTCATTATAAATGAAAACAATTACAAAAATATGGTATCTGCATAGATAGTTAACAAATTAAGTCTCACTACCCAGAAGCATTACTAGCCATTTCTACGATTTCATTGAAGAATGGAAATGTGATTTGTGTTGGTAAGATATGTCTTGTAGAATTTTCAATTTCAGAAAAATTGTATGATCATGTGTGGTACGACGTTGTGCTTATGGATGTGTGTCACATTCTTTTGGGTCAACTGTGCAGTACTACAGAGTTACATTTGATGATGTGCACAAAAATAATTACTCATTTATCATGTACAAAAAAGGCTTGTTGTACTTCTGAGAAATATTAAAGGTGACAACATTAATGAGTTCATTTATCAAGGACGAAATGATAGTTATACTTTTGAGAAATATTAAAGGTGCCAACATTGTGAGAGCTATTATGCCTCGTGCCAAATTTCTATAGCTATGAGAGAAGCGCTAATCGTTTTGGCATTGGTGTTGCTAGAAGGCAGTTGTACAAAGGAGTCAATACTTGAGGTAGTACAACCTCTTTTGGAAGAGTTTTAGCATGTTTTGATTGACAACCTATCACCTTGGTTACCACCCTTATGAGATATTCATCGTAATATATGCCTTATATCAGAAATAGTGCCCCAAAGTCGACCAACTTACCGGATGCGACAAGCAAAGTATGAGGAGTTATAGAAGCAAATTAAAGATTTGATGCTCGGTGACTAATCTGCGAGAGCAATAGTCTGAGTGTTGTTCCAGCTTTGATAGTACCAAAGAAAATCGGTTTTTGGCATATGTTTATTGATAGTAGGGTCGTGAACAAGATTACTATCAAATATTGACATTTGATTCTGAGATTGGATTATTTTTTTTTTGTTAGTTCTATGGAGATGGTGTACTTTTAAAGATTGATATGCGTTGTAGTTAGTATTAGATCAATATGATAATAGGATATGTGAAAGATAGCTTCCAAGACACGAGATGGATTGTATGAGCCAATACTCTGAGCACTTTCACTACTAATGTACTGGTGTCTTCCAAGCCTTTATTGGAAAATTCCTTGTCTTATATTTTGATGAAATTTTTGTTTATGGTCGTCTAGGAGAGCATTTGTGGTATTAATGACATGTGTTTGGAGTTCTCATAACAAAGCAGTCATATGATCATCTTGTTGAACTCAGATTTGTCGTTAAATCATATCCATTTAATAAAGTGTTGAAAATGTAAGAGAATGGGGGGTAAAAAGGAAGAGAGAGGCGAACAACAGAGATGCAATAACGGTGAGCAATATGGGAGAGATAAGAACGAGTGAGTGGAAGATTGGAATCAGATCAAACTTGATCGGGTCGAAGAGAGAGATCTTGTTTACACTTAATGTCCCTTATTTATGGGGACTGGTCTTTATAAAATTACATATTTTGGCCTATATCATCCCTAGCTTTTTATGCATATATAGTTGTCTATAATGCCCGTATCACCACTACATTTGAGCTCTTGAAGAGATCTTTTTCTTGGTTGACTTCTTTGCTAAATTGGATGGTTCTTTGCCATTGGTGATTTTTCGTACTCGTGTGATGTTTTGAGTTGACCTTTTTGTAGTCCATTTAGAGATTTGTTTGCCTATCTAGCTTTCGTTTATGGATGGGTCGAGTGCTATTAAGTCTTTACTTGTCTAAGTAGCCGCTTTTGGTCATCAACTTTTACATCGCTTATGTGCTTTATAGGGTACATTATTTCAATTGTCGGCATTGAGATGGACGTAGCGAAAACCAAGAGTACTGAAGCCTACCCTAACCAATTATTTACTCGGGTACATTAGTTTCATACTTTGACTTTTTTTTTTATATGAGATTTATCATTATATTTAGGTCAACTGTAACACCCTTCATGGAGGTTCTCGAGTCAGATGGATTTGCCCCCAAGATAACTTTGATGAAGCTAGTGAGTTAATCCCATTCTAGCACTTCCAGATTTCAATTAGGTGTTTGTGATTGTGTTATAACTTCAATATGGGGATCTCAACTGCTCCAAGTCAAGGAGGACATCCCATTATTTTTTTCATTGAAAATTTGAATGATTCTAGATGAAAATACTCTAATTACGATGAGGAATTTTATGCCATTTTGAGAGTCCTAAGTCATTAGACTCATGGTTTGGTGGGAAACGAGTTTAATTACTCTCTACACTAACCTTGAAAACCTGGGATATTTTGAACAGTTAAAGTAAGATAAAAGGTATGCATGCAACTTAGGTGAAATTTCAATTATTGAAAGATTTGTATGCCACTAACAAAAATTTCAAAGATATTTGGACTTGTTACCAAGATAGATTGTATGAGCAATATCACATATCTTTTAAATATTTTTTCTTTTCGAACAAATTGTGCATTCTTTGCAGTTCACTTAGCGAGATTTTACAGTAGTGCCACAATCGGGGAAGTGCATGATATTTTGGCAGAGACATTGATCTTTCCTAAATAAAGGATAATTTTTATTAGCTCGAATTGGTATGAGATGTGGAGAGACATGTTAGATAATACAATTTATGTTATTGGGCTAAGATTTGAGGACAAAACATAGGCATATATACTCTCCTTTCTGTTCTAAAGGCACACTAGTTGGACGTGAGCATGGATTTTATAGTGGGCTTGCCTTGGACACAATGGAGTAAGGGCTCTTTTATGGTAATGGTAGGTCGTTTCTCTAAAACGACATATCTTCCTTGCCACAATATGAGGTATGCATCACAAATTACAGATTTATACTTTAGGGAGGTAGTTCGTCTTCATGGTAGACCGAAGATCATTACCTTAGATAAGGTCTTGAAATTTCAGTAACTTTGGAGGATTTTATAGGATAAATTAGTTACAAGGCCATAATTCAGCTCAACATCACATCGTAGATGGGAAATTAAATATAGGTAGTAAATCGTAATTTGGGATTTTTTTTTTTTTGGTATTTCGTGGGAATAACATTAGGCAGTGGTTAATTATTCTTCCATAAGTTGAGTTTTATTACCAAATCACTAGCCAGTCAATTGCTCACGGTCCATTTGAGACTATCTACAGCTAAAATATTTTCACTAAGGTATACGTGCACGTAAATGGAAAAAAAAAATATTGA